>JAOPHQ010002282.1:70000-90000 GCA_030340625.1 Merluccius polli
GTTCAGACTGTGTGAGTATATGTATATGGACACAGTCCACTGCAATGGTATGCAGTCCTATGGCATATATTGCCTTGGTGGTTTACTCACTCGGGTTGAGCGCCTCAGAGCCAAAGGTTCGGGCTCTAGGAGCTCTGGTGTCTGCATAATTTCCTGAGAGCTGCTGCAGTCTTTATCATCAAACTGTTCTGCCTTTGATTCAGTACCATCTGTATCAGGTTCAGCAATGGCTCGAGCTCGCAGCTGGTTTCCATGGCGTCTGTGTACTGTATCAGAGTCCCGCTGTCTGACTTTATACAACACAGGGCCAGTCTGTCTCACCACCAACCCCCGGAATCCACTTGTGACCACCTCCCAGAGTGCTACGCAGATACACAGCGGTCTGCAGTACTGTGGTCATGGCAGTCTTTTTGTTGATACTGTCTCTTTGGTGCAAGGCTTAAGAAAATCCAGCCTTGTCCGTCCCCAGCAGAGGTCTCCAGTTGTGCAGTTAGGTGTAGTCCGATATTGCAACAGGAACAGGGAAATCTTGTCCTCAATGTTCATGGTAGTGTTAGCTTTTTCATACCTGCCTTCAACATCTGGACATATCTCTCTGCCAGACCATTAGTTGCTGGATTTTCCTCTACCTGGGTAGGCCAGCCTTCCACGACATATTTAAACCATACATAAACTCGGGATATCTCATTGTCGGTACATGTAGTCCTTGCGACATGTGTAGCATTGAACGGTGCTCCTTGTAGATGCTCTGCCAGCAGTGAGTGGATTAGAGCTATAGTCATGGCAGATCCTGTGTCGCTGGTCTCAGGCAAAGGACAGCAGTTAAGTCCATCAGTATTACTGTGCTCCTGACTTGCGATAGACAATGTGGTAGTCATACACTGATAATATAATTGCCCACCGCTGAATGTGTGCAGCAACCAGTGTAGGCAGACTCTTGTGCTCGCCAAACAGTGTCAGTAGGGGGCGATGGTCAGTAACTAAGTTACAATGTCTACCCCACAAGTACTGGTGGAATTTCCATATATCAGACCAAGTGCTTCCTTATCTATTTGAGAATATTTTTTCTCTGCTGGGGACAGTGTGCAGGAGGCATAAGCAATAGGTTGCTCCTCCCCATTCGGCATAGTGTGTTGGATAACTGCGCCGATGCCATATGTGGAGGCATCACAGGCTAAGGTAAGTGGTAGACTGGGGTCATAGTGGGCTAAAACCTGGTCACTAGTCAGCAGTTCTTTACACTACAACAAAAGCAACCTGTTTTACCTCAGTCCATTTCCACACTACCTGTCCTCTAAGTAGTCTGTACAGTGGTGCTATGTCTGTGCTTTGCTGTGGCACAAATCTTCCATAATAATTAGCCTGGAGCTCCTTGACATTGGTAGGAGCAGGAGCCTCCTGTATAGCTCTCACCTTGTTCTTTGAAGGCTGAATGCCATGCTCATCCAGTACATGACCTAGGTACTGTATTTGAGTTTCGCCAAACTCACACTTAGAGCGTTTCACTCGTTGTAGGACATTCTGAAGGTTGTGGAGGTGTTCCCTCTCTGAGCGTCCCATGATGAGCATGTCATCAAGAAAGACTACCACTGGTAAGTCTTTCATCAGATTTTCCATAATCTGCTGAATATGGAGGGTGCAGAGCTGATTCTAAAAGGAAGTCTGTTATACACAAACAATCCCCTGTGGGTGTTGATGGTTGAGTATTTCTTGGAGTCATCATTCAGCAACACCTGCTGGTAAGCTGCTGCTAAGTCTATCTTTGAGAAGACCTTACCCCCACAAAGGGTTGCTAAAAGCTCCTCCAAATGAGGCAAGGGGTAGGTGTCTGTTTCAAATGCCTGATTTACTGACACTTTAAAATGCTCACATAGGCAAAGTGACATGTCTCTTTTTTCCACCGGCACCATTGGTGCTGCCCATTCACTGTGCTTCACTGGAGATATAATGTTTGCTTCCTCCAGCCTCCTGAGCTCTTTCTCTACTCTCTCATTCACAGCAAATGGGAGAGGTCTGTGTTTACAAAATGTAGGCGGTACATTGGGTTTAACTATGATTAAGGCTTTTATGTCCTTAAGACATAACTCCTCCCTGAACACCTCACCAGTATTTTATTCAGCACTTCAGCAAGTGACCTACACGTTGTTTCATTCAGATACTATATTTGATTCGTTTAGCCTGGGTTTCCTTAGCCAAGGTCTGCTACACAGTGTTGGTCCATTTCCCTTAACAACTAACAGTGGCAAGTTCTCTGTTTGACCCTCATAGACCACCTTGACTGTGATCTGCCCCAAAACAGGAATGCAAACTCCATTATAAGCTTTAAGCTTATCTTTAGCTCTTTGCAGTGGCAGATGTACGAATTACTTTCTGTATGTTCCCTGTGATATGATACTCCTTGCAGCCCCAGTATCTGTTTCCATTTCTAATTCAACATCAGCTACAGACCAGAGGTTGCGGTAGACTTTTTCGTTGTCTGTCATTTTGACTGACAGGGTCATAAAAATCCCGTCATAATATATTTTTACCACTTATTTTTGTCACTTAAATTGATAATAATGACATGTTCAATAGCATTTAATTTTGATTCATTTTTAATTAATATTCAGTCCAAACAAGCTGAACAAATAATCCACATCAAGCAGAAGAATATGTAACTTTTTATCTGCAGTAACAAAAACAACTGACTGTGTGGCACCAGTAGCTACATATGAACAATGAATAATGAAATATGAACAGTTCACCTGTGGCCTAAACGCACAGTCTGACCGCGAAGCCCCACTATACACGAATCGCCTGGCGGCCAATTCCGCCTCCATTCACTTTCTATGGGACGCGAGCGATTCGCTGCGCAAAGCATGCTGAGATTGCTTGTTTGTTGATGGTCACCAATCAACAAAGAGGGCGTGGGCGTGACGTTGACCCTTCTGATTCATTACCACAATGCGGGCGGGAGCTAGTTGATCCACTAGTCAACACGCCCCCAAGCAAACTAGTTTTCAAGGCGGCGCGATGTCACGTGGATAATTCGCGTATAGTGGGGCTTCTAGGTCCCACCTTCCTCCTGGTCCGCATGGACTTGAATTGCGTGCCCGCTTGCGCGTTATCAAATGTTTCAAGTGGGTTTGTTGTTTCAAATGTTTCAACACTCAACTGCCGTGACATTTTTCTTCTTTTCTACTTTTCTTCTTCTACAAGAGCCAATTAATATGCTCATCGCCACCAAGTGGTCAGGGGTGTGAATTGCAATCTGTCAAAATGACGGATGGCCCTCAGATTTTTCCGTCACCATTTTTAAAAAACGGTCAATGACGGAAAATATTTGGTTAAAGGACCCCTGCTACAGACAATGCTGCTTTATACAGTTCAGTATTCTCACTTGTGACAGTTGTGGAGGTGTTCAACATGAGCTGTCTGTCTTCTTCAGCTTCCACATATTCTGTGTGTTTCCTTTGCTGTCCTCCGCCCTGTGAATTCCTTACACTCACTGTCTGTTTTGTGGACCGAAATGCCTTTTTAATGTGCCCAGTCTTGCCACAGTTATGGCATTTTGTTTCTTTGAAATGGCATTCGTTTGCATGGTGATTTTTTCCTTTACACCTGTAGCAGTTCTTGGTTCCCTGTGGCCTCACCTTGTGAACGCTTGCCACCCCGACGTGTGGCTCTGTCGGCCGTCTCCATGTTGAGAGTGATCTCAAAATCCTTGGCAAAAGTGAGATCATTTTCAGAGAGTAGTCTCCTCTGGCAGGCTTAATTTCTTTTTTCCCTAACAAACCAATCTCGTAGTGATGAGTCTAGGTTTGCACAAAACTCACAGTTAGCTGCGCATTGCTTCAACTCAGCTACATACAGTGCCACTGACTGGTTAGCTTTTTGGTTACACCGATTAAAACTGAAACTTTCTGCTACCAATAAAGGCTTTGGCTCAAAATGTTCCTTGAGAATGGCCACTATTTTGACAAACGTTTTGTCTTTTGGCTTCCTCGGCTGCACTAAATTTCTCAAGAGTCCATAGGTAGCTGCACCCATCACACTTAGCAACGTGGCTAATTGCTTTCCTGCAGCAATGTCGTTAGCATCGAAGAACTGCTCCATCCGTTTGATGTACGCCGACCATTGCTCATTTTCTGGCTTGTACTCGTCAATTCTTCCAAACAGGGCCATCGTACCCACTAGTACCGACACCAAGTGTCTCTCCTTCCCCTTGAGGAAAATGTAATTTTTATCCTCGTCGTTTCTGTTGTGTATTAACGAGGCGAACGCAGAGGCAGCAACAGATCAATGCGCAATTGCGCATGCCCACTTACAATGCCTTGAACATGACCATATTCACAGGTCCAAAAAGCATAAGCAAACATAATTACCATACAACAATTACAGTATGTGATCGATCAGTACACCACAATATTATCTTAATATCTCTCTTGAATCCCTACCTTGATCAGTGGCCTGTTGAATATAAATGTGTATGGAATTCAGATGACAAGAGATTACTATTACACGCTGATGTACTTGTTGAGAATCAACTTGTTGACACTTGCACTATACTTGCCAGGGTAGCTTTAACAGAAAGACTAGTCATGTATGGAAATGAAGGCACAACGTGATCTATTCTATTTTTACTCATCATTTACTAACGCTCGCAGTCAAGCTTATTTTCTTTTACTACAAATCTTAAATGTTTGTACTGTTTTCCTTAATTGTCTGAATATAATCTAAACTCGCTGTGGTCAGTGTCATGGTATAAATATGAATGCATAGGAAGTTCACGTGATGATGATTTAACCTTACTTTGAGAATGAGAATATGGAGAGACCATCTTGTAATTTTGGTGATTCTTTTTACTTCAAATCAATACAGCAACACAACTTTGAATAGGTTTCAAACTTGAGTGATAGTGCTTATATATGGGCTAAGTCAGTGCTTTAAATAGAGAGGCAAAAGAGGAAGAACATTTATCCTACATTTTGGCCCCTGCACTTACAGTGGCAGATATATCAAGAGAAATAAAGAACAAGAGACAGAGATGGCCACAAGGGAAAAGAGGGAGAAGGGGAGAGAAAGACAACATGTGTTGTTCGTTTAGTTGGCACGCCAAAAACAAAGACACAACAGTGCTCTGGCCTTTTAATGGACATTTAGAAGCCATCATTACTTGTTACTTAGCTTCCTCTCAATCCCTCTGTCTATCTTTCTCTCTGTCTTTGTCTCTCTCTCTCCCCAAAAGTATTGATTTATTGAAAGTATCTCTTTTTCTCTCTCTCTATCTATCTATCTATCTATCTATCTATCTATCTATCTATCTATCTATCTATCTATCTATCTATCTATCTATCTATCTATCTATCTATCTATCTAATTAACAAATCTTCTACTTTATTTCTTCTACCTGGCATCTGCTCGTGGCATCCTATTTAAAGGGAAAAAATTATATTTAAAGTGTCATTTCTGCTGTTATGTTATTGCTGCCGTTATTGCGTTGAAAATATGTGTGACCAAACGCAGTGTGTCCATCTGCTTTACTATTGTTCTCAAGTTGACAAGTACACATATGTGTGGCCGCTGTTTTTAACTAAGCGCATGTGTATGTTTGTTGACCTCGATATGCCTGCGCATTGGAACACAGTCACACAGAAATAGAAATGATATCTATTGCGTTTGAACAAAGGCTATACATTGTGCATTGTAATGCTAATTGTCTGTGGCGTGTTTTCCACAGCCCCAGGCCAATTGTTCTCTATTGCGGACACTTTAAATTTAGAAAGCGTAATCACGGACAGCAGCCAGTGCCAACACTACCACCACCAAGAGAAACCCAGTAGTACACAGAACCACGCAGGCACCGCTAGTCTATGTTGAATTAAACTCATTTGACCTAATACCTAATCATTTCTACCACGTCAGGAGCTCAGTATTTACATGTCACTCGGTGACCCTTAAAGGACAAACCAGTCTGTGATCAAACCATCGTAGCCATTTCTCCTGGCTTCACTGAAACATCGTTACTAATATCATTTGAAATTATTTCCTTATGCAGATTCTGCCGAAGAGCATTTAGCGCGCGCCTGCCACAAATGTAAACGTTGGCAATATAGCACTTTCGTCTTTGTGATAACTACTACTACTTGTATAAAAATTCACTGTTGTGTTGTCCACAAACTCTGTACTGAGCGACGCACATCGATTCCAAAAGACAAAAGCCAGGAGAGACGGTTGGTTGGATCATGGTTGGATCAACCAGACCGGTATAAACGTTCAATCTGTGACTGGATGTGTATTTCAAATTATATTTTCCAAAATTTGCAGAGAATCTTCCTTCCACACCACAGAAAGAGCAGCAGAAACACGCAGGTGTTGCAGGTATTTATTGCTCAAGGGAGCATAGACAGTGAGACAGTCACCCTTTCACAACGTATACCGACCTGTTTTGCTATCTCTCTGTCTCTTTGCACATATAAGATTAGGAACCATGAACATAGAACTTTATTTAGCTGGGCCTAAATAGCCAATCTGTGCCTGTGTCCCTATTTATTGAAATAAATATCTAACTTGCCAGCCATCTAAACATTGAAAAAGTCCCAAACTGGGTCTGTTCTCTCTCTCTCTCTCTCTCTCTCTCTCTCTCTCTCTCTCTCTCTCTCTCTCTCTCTCTCTCTATATATATATATATATATATATAACGCTCTTGCTCTCACTCTCTCTCATACACTGACTTAGTGTCTCTCTCTCTTATTATGGGCAACCTGAATACTATAACCCTGACACGTTCTGCAGGTTTAAAATAACACCGGGTTAGGTCTCAGACGACACACTGCACCTCATTTAGTGCTCCACTTCCACCACCATACACACACACACATAAGCACACACACACACACACACATGTTAAATTCTGAGGTAGGATCATATCATATCATCAGATCATCATTATACGGATGGGAAGAATGCATTTAACACCTTATCTAAAACATGAGCCTGTGTGCAGAGGTCTGAGCAACACACCTCCGTATGCAGAAATAGCGGAAATACACTCACATGTATGCAATCACTGGCACCTACCTACTGACACACCACACTCAGGATATCAGACCTTGAACAATAGACCAGTCCTTATATTAAAGAGCTTAATTTCCATACAGACCATATGTAAAGAAGACAGTGAGAGAAAGGAAGGTGAAGATCCATGTGTCTACACTAACTATCTATATTTTCCCCTCCCTCTACCGTTGTCTCTCATATTCTTCATCTTTGTCTCTGCGGTGCAGCTATTGAACGCTGAATTTGAGACATATGTGTAGACTTCTACAGGTGTGTGATGTGCTAAAAAGAGATAACACAAAAAAGAAAATTTCAATAACAACTTTTTCTTTGCTCAGTGCAGACACATAAACACACATTCACACAGACAGAGAAAACGACATGAAAACGATCCTAATCTCTATCTATCTCAATCTCATGGAAAAATCCCCATAGAAGTATAAGCTGTGTGTGTGCCTGTGTGTGTGTGTGTGTGTGTGTGTGTGTGTGTGTGTGTGTGCCATATGGCATATGGCCAAAGAAATGCAGCTATGTAAATAATATCAAACAATAAGAGCACATGGGCATGATCCAGAGCTAACTGTGCATAGCTTAGCACGCACACATTCACAGCTAGCTCTGCACATATAGCTGTTGGCAATTACCACAACCCTCCATGGAAAGATGACATGAGCTTTCACTTCATGTGAAGTCATCTTTAACATCGGCTCTGTCTCTCTGTCTCTCTGTCTCTCTGTCTCTCTCTCTGTCTCTCTCTCTCTCTCTCTCTCTCTCTCTCTCTCTCTCTCTCTCTCTCTCTCTCTCTCTCAATGTAATTATGCTTTCATTTTATAATTGTATTTTTCTGCCGAAACGCTGTAATGTGAATGTCATCGAGGATTAGTATTGTGGGAACAAGGCTTCCTTAACTCTCACACACACACAGGCAAGCAGGAACACACATGCACACCGCACACACACACAACACACACTCTCGTTCTCTCTCTCGCGCTCTCTTGCTCTCTCTCTCTCTCTCTGCTTGTGTGTCAATTATCATTTGGTCATGCTAGAGGCAATGACCCTCTGAATGTGTGTGTGTGTGTGATACAATCACATTTACTCACTCAGTCTAAAATAACCTTGATGATCCAGTACATGCACATGCACACACACAAACACACACACACACACACACACACACACACACACACACACACACACACACACACACACACACACACACACACACACACACACACACACACACAGCATGCTGACAGTACAAGCAGTTTTTTATAAAGGCCTTCATTACTATAATCAGTCTACTCTCGCTCAGTTTCCCCTTCCTCCTGCAGCCCTCTCTTAAGAAGGCTGGTAATTGGGCCAAGGTTGCTGCTCGGAGACCCGCTAACTAGGTTAGCACCACAGCAGGCAGAGGACCCAACGTTAGGGCAGTTGGTATCTAAGCGAAGGAGAGAAGGGTGGATAGAAGAGAGGCAGGAAAGAGGAGAGGTTGTGGGATTTTTCTTTAAATATGTTGATGAAAAAATTGGAGGAAGGAAGAAGACAAAATAAGATTGATTTTGAAGTTTCAAAGGATAAGCTGTCACTCCAGGGCTCCTCAAATGGAGATCAGTTTAACTGAAATGGAATAGATTAGAAAACAGATGTTGAGTGGCCCTTTTTCACGCACAATTTGATAAAGAGAAGAAAATGATCATAGAATCACCTATGAGCCAATGTAATTGTGGCAGGGCCACAGATTATGTTGCATTGTGCGCAAGTCAACCTATAACATAACTGACAGACAGCATTTAGAAGGATCCAAGTAGTTTGATGTTTCCATCCTACTGTGATCGTCCACTGTACCCATGTTAAAAGGTGTGTTGCTACTTACACTAAGTACAGTCTCTCCATGATTGTAGGAAAGTAATGAGTCAAAGTAAATTCTCTCACTTGGGGGGGGGGTGAATGGGTTTTTCACAGCTTGCATTTACTGCATATTGCTTTCCAAAATGAATGCCTTTTGTTTTGCAATGTAACTGTATTTATTGAGCACTAATGTGGCTGTTGTATTGTGTTTATGTAACCATTAGTACAAGTCCAATTCTGAATGCAGCCATACCATGGCTGCATTCAGAATTCTTTAGCGAATCCACTCGCCCGTGTCTCCTAAATCTCCAGATGTTCTTCTCCATTGCCATTGTACCCACTATTCCAACACGTAGGAAGCTAGAGAAGCTGCTTAAATTGTCCCGCAGAAGCGGCTCAGTGATTTGGAGATTTTTCAACCACGTCATCAGACGTACACACGATTGCGATTGGCCCAGATCTGCAACAGTCGACGTTGCTCAGCTGTCTCCTTTCCACATGACCACCTTTCCTCCTGCTCGATCACTAACTGCCACTGCTCGTGCCCATGAGGGTGAAGAAATCAATGTACTGAAAAAATGTCTGTCTGAATAGGCTATGCTACAGAGCAATGAGTCGTTATATGTCACACGTTAAGGTTGCATGCAGCTGAAATGTCATTTTCATGAGGGTAATTATGTTCTTTATACATTGTAACAAAATCTGTACATTTTACCCAACCAAGGCTTTTCATGTGTCTGATCTTGGTGGCGACTTTGGAGAAAATGGTGGCATATTTTTGGTAGCATTCTCATGTATGATACATTTAAAAACACTTTGAGGAAAGTGAAAGGGGGAAGTACCGCATGCACACAGCGATGAAGGTGGAATGCCAAATGTACAATGAACACAAATGTATTCATTGTAACTGTTTAAGGTAGTAGAAAACATCTTAAGAAAAACAAGCTGTGTGGAAATTCAGACCATGACACAACACCTATAGTAAAGTGAAGTGAAGGCACTTCACTATTAAAATCAGAATGACATGTACACCTCCATATGTGTGTGTGCACTGGTTTCTGTGTGTGTATGTGTGTGAGTGTCCGTGTGTTTCCGTACATGTATGTGGAGATTGCATATGTGCGCACGGTTAATGAGTTTATGTAAGGTGACTCCCTATGGAGGGGGTCGGAGCCGCTCCGTGTGAGCTGCTTCACAACCACAGAGACACAGATGAAGGGATAGGCGGCAAGATGAGAAACAACTAAAGAACAAAGATCCAAAAAAACAAGTGTTGTATATATAAAGCAGTCATATATATATAAATATATAAAAACAAACGATGTGTTCAAAGACAGCTTGCAGGCCATTAAAGAAGCCAACGGGCCCTAGTAAGCAATAAATAAATACATAAAAACATTAAAAAATACAAACATACTAAAATATATATATATTTAAATGTCTCTAATGTGTGGGAGAGCAGCGAGACCCCAAGCCGCAGCTCTGCTAATGGGGGGGGGGGGGGAGGGGGGGGGGGGGGGAACAGGGGTGGAGGAGGGGAGGGGGGGAAGCCAACACTGCAGCAGAGGAGCAGAGTGGTGGCAGTGACGTCACCGCGTGTGAGAGAGAGCGGGAGGATCCGCAACCAGACGCACAGAGAGAGAGAGAGAGAGAGAGAGAGAGAGAGAGAGAGAGAGAGAGAGAGAGAGAGAGAGAGAGAGAGAGAGAGAGAGAGCGAGGGTGGAGGGGTGTCTGATGGATGGATAGATCTCTCTCACTAGCACAGTTAGCTTCCTCTCGCTCTCTCGCTCTGTCCCTCTCTCTCTCTCTCTCTCTCTCTCTCTCTCTCTCTCTCTCTCTCTCTAGGCAGTTAGCTTTCCTCTCTCTCTCACTAGGGCAGTCTCCTTCGCTTGCTGCTGCTATATTGTAATTACAGGTTAGACTGCAGGAGCAGAGTGAGGAGGTGCAGAGACAAGATGAGGAGACGAAGAAAAGGAGCAGAAACGTGAACACAATGTGCACACATGTGTACGCAGCACATATACTGTATACACAATCACATACACATATACATGTATGCATGTACACACACACACATGGGAAAATAGGTCAGCTCGCAGGACTTTCTCTTTTTCAAGAAAGACACAAAAAAATCTGTTGTCAAAACTTGAACTCCCAATGGCAATAAAAGATTGAAACCCTGAATGTAGTGCATAAGTGCTCATATGGGAACCTGTGTGGTACAGACTTACCCAATCTAACACTAAAGAAAAAACCCTTGACTTGCGACAATGAGGGAATCATTCCAGTGTAGTTGTCGCCTTAAAAATCAAAGAGTCACATGGGTACATTTTGACACGTATGTGATCTACCATCCACCAACAGCTATCCTGTTGGTTGATGGTAGATCTGTCTAAACCACACTTACACAGATTTAGATTATTTACATATTTACGATTTTACTCTTTAGTCATTTTAGCAGACGCTATTATCCAAACCGACTCAGTGAATTCAGATACAGGCAATTCCGGGGAAACATGGGTTAGGGCATCTTCCTCAAGGTTGCCTAAAGGTAGACTGCGGTCGTTGGGGATCAAACCCAGTACCTTTTCGGCTGCTAGTCACACATCCTAGCCATAACACTATTATGCCCCTCCCTCTGCCCACGGTGCCTGATTGCATATAGAAAACACACAAAACTGGTTGTCTCCATCCATCGATATCTGAAATTTGTTGCTAACACAAACACACACACACACACACGCATACAATGGGCCCGGTGCCACGAAGGGTCTTAAGGGGACTTAGCTCCCTCAGTTGTATTTTTTGCCCCCTCTGTTTAAGCTTCATGTATCTATAAAGAAATAGACCAAAACGACGATGTTGGACTGTTGTTTTAATATGCATTTTGGTATTTCAGTACAATTTGCTGATGTTTTACTATGCACAATACAGGGATTTAAAGTACAGTACAGAGAGTGAGAAAGCTGTAGACATTGCAAGACCTTTTCTTGTGTATGTATTCATTTGTATGATTATTTTGATAATCCCATAATACACATGACCTGAGGATAACGTGTTTATATACTCAAATACTCCCTTTTCAGGGCTTTAACGCAAGCCACAAAACAGCTGTTTCTACGCGCCTCCCCCTGCTGATTTTGACAGAAAATTGTTACAAAAATATATAGCGCTCTGCTAGTGCCATGTTCTTATGTGAGTGCCCTGATTAATTAATGTATTCTTTGTTTTTGAAACAGTCGCCTTATGTTGTTGCTATTTAGCCTTTCTGCATGGTGAAAAAACAATTCATTATATTTTTATTTTATGATTTTATGAAATGTTAACAGCCCCTTCAGTCACTTCATCCTGGGCCTGACACACAAAAACACACACACACACACACACACACACACACACACACACACACACACACACACACACACACACACACACACACACACACACACACACACACACACACACACACAAAGACACACATACATCCCTTTGGAGTGTATGTGGAATGTATGTGGTTGATAGCTGGTCTACAGCCTCACCTGGCCTGAGTCAGACTGATTAGACTCTAGGCTGGGTGAGGCTGCACACCTGTGGTGCAGAGGAATCATGGCACCCAGGATAAACCATCTATCACCACACACACTCAGGAGAGAGCCACTGTCATGGCAGCATGTTACATCTGCTCAGTGTATTACATCTTGCCATCTCCAATAAATGCTTTCTCAACCAAGATCTACCTGTGTCCTGTGTCGGAAGGTCCCAGCAAAAGCCACTAAGGTGGCGTGTGGCAGTGAGGATCTGCTCCAATACCCATTCCAACTCACCACCATGTGCGAATGGGGGCTCACAATTAGCTAAACGGCTGCCAATAGTTGGATAAAGCCAAGTAAGACTCTCAGGTAATGAAATCTATATCTGTCAGAAGGAGACCACAGGAGAGGTCCAAACACACCTGTCTCTAATCTCCAACACTGAAAGCCATTTAGGATCCAGTCGTTTCCAAGCGTTCCTCTAGAACCTCGAACACACACTTACACTCGCCCACCAATCAATGAGAGAGAGAGAGAGAGAGAGAGAGAGAGAGAGAGAGAGAGAGATAGATGAATAGTGATTAAGTAGGTATTGTCACAGTGTAATGACGGTGGTGCCAGTGGAAGGAGTACAATAGGAGAGGAGATGGCATAATAAGTAGTTCAGAGACACAAAATACTGCTCTCTGCTCTGTGTTGCATGCCAAAGGCTTCACAAACACAGAAGCTTGCACAGAGCCTATGTAATGTTTATAATTTATATATTGTATATTTTTATATTGTATATTAATATATTGTATGTATATTGTATGGGTGACTTATTTACATACACGCATGCGCGTGCGCACACACACACACACACACACACACACACACACACACACACACACTGTAACACCCAGAAAACCAATGGTGTTTCTGCCATTGGAAGAGTGTCAATGGGGGGCTGACTTGGTGAAATATTGATGAAGTGTGTGTGTGCGTTTGTGTGTGTGTGTGTGTGTGTGTGTGGGTGTGTGTGTGCATATGCGTGTGTGTGTATGTGTGTCTGTGTGTGTGTGCGTGTGTGTGTGTTCTCTTTCCACTGGGAACACTCAGCAGGTCTGACCTTTAGTGGCACACAAAATGACACACACACATACACACGCACACACACACAAACACACACACACACCAACAACTACGTGGACCAAATGCCATTGAGAAAGACGATTGCAAGCGTTGAGAACCGTGAATATTAACGCCAAAAACCCGCCAAAACCTTTGAGCAGATCATGTGTTGCACGCAATGAAGCCATTCCTTGACAAAGAGACCGACAGACACAATTTCATGCACTGTGGGGTTTCTGGTCATTTCAACCCACCCTCTATCCTCCTCCAAACACAAGTACACAACACACACATAACTAATAACTGACTTCTAACTAAACGTACCACACCAAATCTGGCTTGGCTCCATGAACATCTTCGATCCAGACCCATCCTGCTGTTGACCGAATAGCCCCGGCTGGCTCCCTTTGCCTGATTGGTTGGTTAATTTTGCTCAGGCCGTGGGAGAGAAACAGATGCTTGTGCACGGATGGATTCCTTGACATGCACGTCAGGACGAGAGAAAATTGCAGTGTGGAAGAGAGGCAGAGAGACACAGCAGGAGAGAGAGAGAGAGAGAGAGAGAGAGAGAGAGAGAGGGAGAGGGAGAGAGAGAGAGAGAGAGAGTCAAATTCAACCACTTGGAGGACTTCAAATTAAAAATGTAAAATGGATAAAATAAAAAACAAAAGCATACTCTGAAAAGGGTAGTGGGGGGGGGTGGGGGGGTGTTTTTGAAGATATTCACGCTTTTATTTTGTAAGTTGTGCGCATTAATTCCCATTTCAAATGAGACATGCTCTTTTTTAAATGAAGATGGACTGATATGCAAATCACACCGCTCCTCCGCCTTCTTTGGTATGCAGGGACTGCATACCAAACCACCCTTTTTAAGCATATTTCTGACAGTGTTTTTTGTTGGGGGTGTATCTCCCTTTCTCTCTCTCTCTCTTTCTCTTTCTCTCTATGTCTCTCTTTTTATGCACCTTGCCTGCTTGAGGTTTCACGGATGGAAAGTGCAGATCATAAAGATTAATGTGATGGGGCTTAAAAATGCTTCTTCAGTATGGGTGCGTCAATCAGAGGAGGGTGTACGCTAGTTATTCATTCATGTAATTAAGGTAATACAATTTAATAGAAAAAAACAAAAAAACTAAACTATAGGCAGGAAAGACAATCAAGACAATTTAGAGAAAGCAAAGAGCAACAGGAAGAAGATGTATGTGTGGTTTCTGGAATGGAGAGAGAGAGAGAGAGAGAGAGAGAGGTTTCCCATCAGGTTCCTGGGATTCCTCGGTGTGAATCATTGGACCATAGGCCAGATGACGGCGCCACTGGCGTCCAATAGCAGAGCCATGGGATGAGACGGAGCAATGCATCCTGTAAAGTAGACAGGTGGTGACTGTGGTGGAGGTGGGGAGAGGGTGGTGGGGGAGGTGGTGGTGATGGTAGTGGTAGTGGTAAGTGGGTGTTGGTGGTGGAGGGGGAAGTTATAGGAGGAATAGGAGACACCACAGGAAAGAAGGAAGAAGAAAGCAGACTAAATAAGATGTGAGGGGAAAAGAGGAGTGGAAAGAAAAGGAGAGGAGATAGAAGGAGAGGAGAGGAAACGAGACAAGAAGAGAGAGCAGAGGAGGCTGGGCTTAGCTGGCAACACACCTCAGCCTGGCCAGATCACCTGTGCACTCCATGGTCATGCTGAGAACACACACACACACACACACACACACACACACACACACACACACACACACACACACACACACACATAGTGAGGTGAGACACAGGTGGGGCACTGTTTACACCTGCAGTATCATTCTGAGGACTCAGAGGTTTCCAGCTTTATGATTTCCATCGTTTTTAAAGCACATTCGGGAGAGTGCTTAACAGCGCTATTAAGGCTGGAATATGGCCATCTACAAGGATAAATCTATATATTTTTGTATATTGCCAACACTACCAATGAAACGAAACAAATGGGGGGACGATACTTTGGTTCCTGCTAACCAGTATGGTCTGTCTTACCAGTACGGAAATGAGAGCAGGCTAAAGCCTGCTGTAATATCATCATAAAGGTTTCGGTTCTGTTTTAACATTTCACACATTGCAGTCATGTTTGACCCTCTCAAAACATATTGGATTGGACTTGGCATAACATTGCATTATATATAGTCCCTATATATATACGTATATATATATATATATATATATATATATATATATATATATATATATATATATATATATATATATATATATATACAGTATATATATATATATATACTGTATGTATATACTGTATATATATATATATTTTTTTTTTACATTTATTTATTTTTTTTTAAATTATTATTATTATTATTATTATTATTATTATTTTTATAAACCACAATAAATAGTAATTTAGTTAACATTATAGCCTACTGATGTATTTTTCTTTTAGGACAATATTGTTAGGATTTTATTCTGCATCCACCTCAGCTTTAAGCCAAAAATGAGTTGAAAAGATTTGAAGTTAGAAGTTGTTTTAATGTTTCATCCAGTTCACCCTAACACAAACGCAAGAAAAAGGCAGTGCAACTGAAATTGTTACCTAAAACAAGACAAAAACACACATATATTTAATTTGACTGCGTGTCGCTACACAGTTCTGATTCGAGTCTGATTTTTTTGTTATGTAGTTTGTTAGGTAGTGTGGAAGAAGTGTAGGTGGAAGTAGAGGGGTTGATAATCAATTACGTCGTAAACACACACACACACACACACACACAATGACTGCAGATTGGAAAAGATTCCTCCACTTTTTCCTTGCATCTGAACCCAATCCGTGATTTTTATTTAACATCTCAGCTTCATCTCACACTTCATGACGCAAGTGATTCAGTCATGTGCTACGTGTTGACATAAAGAAAAGGCTTTTGCTCACACATACCCAGTAAATAACAAGATAGGTAATGTGTGCCACATCTCGGCTGCTCTGTGATTAGCATCAGTGTTAGCTATCTCCGGTGGTCAACTCCTTCTGGGCATTTTAACCATCCCTTTAACCACTGAGGTTGTTAATTGAACAGAGATGCTAAACGGCGCCTGCTGGTAATACGCTGGTTAGCGGTGCGTAAATGATAGCCAACATAGCGTCTCAAAAACCCTGGTCACAGTCTTTAACCCCACCTCCCCTACCACCACCTCTCCAAATATTATTAAATAATACTTAATATTACTTACGATGTTAATCTTGAATGTACACACCACGGCAGCAAGCCTAGCAGAGTTGCTTTGGTACAGAGCAATATCAATTCAACGCACTCCCATCAAATCACAATGCTGCATTAGCATCCTCTGCGTGGGTGTTTAAGCTACGCTAGCAGTTGTGATGGTGAATGTCCAAAGATTAGAAATCATCGTGAGGTGGTGGTCCCCCCCCCCCCCCCCCCCCAAAGGGAACCAGAGCTAATTTGAATGAATATAACCCTAATCTTCAGCACTGAATGCTGATTGGTTGAATGTTTGCAGAGCAATTCCAGGCAGGTTCTCCATGTACCCAATCCCACTCTCACACACAGAGGTTCACACTGACCTTTTCTCCCACCCCTTATTCCCTCGCTTTCCACCTCTTTCCCTCTTTCCTTCCCTCTGTCTCTTTCTCAGTTTCTCTCTCTCTCTCTCTCTCTCTCTCTCTCTCACACACAAACACAAACACACACACACAGATTAACTCAAAAAGCTCATATTAAAAGACAGCTGCTGCCACAATAAGAGCACAGAGAGAGAATCAATCACAACATATTCATATTTCTCTTCTCAGTAGACACACGTACACTTGCACGCACACACGCACGCACACACACACACACACACACACACACACACACACACACACACACACACACACACACACACACACACAGGCACACAGGCACACAGGCATAAGCGATAGACAAAGAGAGCAGGAGGGATGGAGCGGGAACAACAGAATCATTCTGCTTGTTTATTTTCAATGCGTTGTTGTTTCTGAATCTCCTCACCGATAAGCTGAAGGCTGAAGCATCAATTCAGAGATAGGATAAAATGATTACTGTCAGAGCCAGCTAACCCAGCTCACCAGTGGGCAGGAGGATAGTGCAGCAGCCAAAGTGTTCCACTCCCATCCAAAAGGTGCTGTGTTCAATCCCCAATGTCCACAGACTACCTGTAGGCATCCTAAGTTTAACCCATACCTGCTCTTTAATGTCCTGCCTCTGTATTCACTGTCCAACCCCTACCTGCTCCTTAATGACCTGCATCTGAACTTCACTGTAAGTCACTTTGGATAAAAGAGTTTACTAAAAAACTATGGAGGACTAAAAGTGCCAAAATTAAATAAATAAATACACCATTAAATAATTACTTAAATGTATCATTAATTAATTAAAATACCGATTAATTTTATGTAAAGAAACCCCCATATATAATCATTTCACTATTTAATTAATTTACATTTACATTTCATGATTTACATTTACATTTCATGATCCTGTGTTGCAGTGCTTCATGAATTGTCAAACTGTCGAACTAGTCCATCAAAGTCAGTGGGTGGGGCTAACGCTAATCTAGTCTGATCCATTGCTTTGGTCTGAAGTAGAGTGCCTGGTTAGAGAAAATGGAGGATCTTCATGAACTTTCTAGGGAGTTGGTGAGAGACGTTTTAGACTTAGCAGAGGATGTGGAAGCAGGACCAGAAAGTTTTGTTTAATAGAGTATCTAAACCAACGTAGAGGGGAATAGCGCCACCCAGTGTATTGGAACTAGCTCTGCATCAATCCATTATCTGGAATTGATTTGCCTTGACTTGATGCCCAGGGTAACCAATCAGGCATTAGGATCCGCCTACCAACTTTGATGGGCGAGTTTGACAGTTTGACAATTCATGAAGCACTGTAACACAGGATCATGAAATGTAAATCATGAAATGTAAATGTAAATTAATTAAATAGTGAAATTATTATATATGTTGTTTTTTTAGTGGTGGGCATAGATTAATTTGTTTAATCTAGATTAATCTCACTGTAATCTTGGAATTAATGTAGATTAATCTAGATTAAAACGGCTCATTTGAATTCTGTCGAAGGCATTCATAATATGTGTGTGCTACCTACATAATGACTAAAAGTAAGTCTGCGCGATCGTAACCCACCCCGGACCTACGACCGACCGGGGGGGGGGGGAGGGTCGCCGGGCAGAGGACGCAGCCGTTCCGCGGCGCTTACCTTCCTTGGTGGAAATCCGGTATAGACCCAGCTCCCAACCCAACTTTGAGAATAGATTAACGGCGATATTTTTTTTATCGCGCGATAAGGGTCTCGCGTTATCGCAGCACGTTAACGCCGATAACGACCCACCACTAGTTTTTTTTTCATAAAATGAATCGGTATTTTAATGAATTAATGACACATTTATGTATTTAATTCCAATATTAATTAATTAATGACACATTTAAGTAATTATTTAATGGTGTATTTATTTATTTAATTTTGGCACTTTTAGTCCTCCATAAAAAACAACTGAAGAGGAAATATTAATATCAGCCTTGTCTAGGGGCGGATGCAGAGTATTATCAGATCACATCTGGTCACTCCTACTACCAAAACCAGGTGGCAGGGCAGCTTGAAGACAAGTGAAGAGGGCATTGCAGTAATCAAGATGGGAAAAAATTAGGCGATATTTCTGAGTCGAAAGAAACAGGACTGAACCAATTTGTTGACATGGTGTCAAATTAAATTGAATTTCAATTTTTCGGGGGTCAAATATAATGCCAAAATTCTTATAGTTTGGTTTGACATTGGGGGCAAGTTAGTCTGACTTACCCAAAGTAGGTTGTTGGTATAAGCCTGACATTGGGTGACTGTTTCAGTCGGCATTCTCCTCATCCGCTATCTGTGTGTTACTGTTTTCAAAGTCCCCGTCGCTACATAAAACCAAAACAACAACCTCCGATCTAGCAACCTACACACTGAAAATGGCAAATCACAAAGTCGTCGACATACGTCTTTTACTGTTTTATGTGGCGTATTCTTTTGCAGGGATGTAGCCATTTTAATGCCAGGACTCACCTCCCCATATGCAAATGTTCCACCAAAACAAGTTCCCCCCTGACACTTTTTTTGCAAGGGTACCATCGCTGCATCCTGGGCTTAACGCTGCCCAAGATGATTGTGATTGGTTTAAAGGAATACAAATAAGACCTTTCTCCAGTGCTGGCTAAAACGAAGTGTGGAGATAGGTCTGGCTATGCTAGACTAGGGGCAAGTGGGCCCATACACTGGAAAATGCCATTAGTAGTATTTTCAGGGTTGACAATAAGAAGCTCAGTGTGTCAGAATGTAGTTGAAGAAAGTTGAGTCACATCCAGTCCTTTATAGCGGCTAAACAGTTGTGGAGAGTGTCTAGGTTGCTGAAATCATCTAGCTTTACTAATAAATATAGCGTCATCAGCGTAACAATGGAAGGATATAT
>JAOPHQ010002282.1:95000-102500 GCA_030340625.1 Merluccius polli
TGGTGGGAGGGTCGCAGGAAGAGAGTGCATATTTCTAATTTTAAATGTGTGTGTGTGTGTGTGTGTGTGTGTGTGTGTGTGTGTGTGTGTGTGTGTGTGTGTGTGTGTGTGTGTGTGTGTGTGTGTGTGTGTGTGTGTGTGTGTGTGAATTATAGGAGGCCTCTGGTTGGTTGGTAATGGTGGTGAACAACTTTAAGATTCTGCAGGCCACGCTCTGCATTAGAATGCAAGCAGATGCTTCAGTAGAACATCCCCTGACAGCTAACTCCTAACTCCTAACCCCTAACCCCCCCACGCATCTCACCCTGCGCTGCCTCTGGGGCTATCAGCTCCATACAGGCTTGTACATCATGACGTCACATTGCAATGGCCGCCTCCATTTTGGGAGCATAGGAGCATTAGAATGTTAGTTATGTAGGTAGTAATGTTTTTGGGATCATTGTTTAGTAATTAATCATGAAATGATTTGTCATTACGGAGAGACATTGTTGTGCTTAAAACTGCTACATGTGCTGCTCTCATGTGCGATGTGGCAAAACAAAGTTTTCATTAGCCTAGGTTACGGTATATTTACATTGTTTAGAATTTGACAGTACTACAACTCTCCTGAGTCCTCTCAATATGGCGGAGTATCGTCAACCAAAAATCCCATGATGCATTCTGATGTACAAGCTTGATACACACACACCATACACACACACACACACACACACACACGCATATATATATATATATAAATATATATATATATATATATATATATATATATATATATATATACACTGTCTCTGTTAGCAACTGCAGATGCTGAGTGGGTGACAGAACTGAAATATTTTTACCCAGAGAGAGAGAGAGCGAGAGAGAGAGAGAGAGAGAGAGAGAGAGAGAGAGAGAGAGAGAGAGAGGGGATTAAACATAAGAAAAGAGATAGAGCCACAGACAGAGAGAGAGGATTAGAGATAAGGAAAGAGTGAGCGAGAGAGAGAGAGAGAGAGAGAGAGACTGACATCGAGAAAGAAAGAGAGATCAGGGAATTTCCCTCACTGTATCTTTCAACATGTGTGTGTGTGTACATGCTTGTGTAGACAGACATTGATCGAGCACATCAAATATTCACACATTTTCTAAGAACAAGGAACAAAAAAGGGATGATGAAATAGAAGTAAAATAGTGTGAGAGGGGGAGAGAGAGAGAGAGAGAGAGAGAGAGAGAGAGGATGAGTCTATAGCACAGATGCCAATTGAATCTAGGGCAGCATAAAAAAAATAACAATTTTTCAAAATCCACTGGATGTGTGTGTGTGTGTGTGTGTGTGTGTGTGTGAGTGTGAGTGTGTGCGTGCCTGTGTGTGTGTGTGTGTGTGTGAGTGTGTGCGTGCCTGTGTGTGTGTGTGTGTGTGTGTGTGTGAACACATGGACACTTAAGTGTATATGTGTGTGCATCCATGCATGTATTTGTCAACTGTGCATGGATGCATGCATTTGTGTAAACATTCCCACAAATGCATGATGCAATATGAGTGTTGTTGATTCTTGTATCGGGCTGAATGTTCATACAATTCCAGGCATCTGAAAATCATACCTTTTTCAATTAGTTTCAAACTGTTTCCACATGCAGCAAAAGCACAATAGATATGGTCATAATTCCTCTTGCAATGTATATATTCTCTTCATGCAACCTGTTTCCCTGCAATTTTGTATGTGTGTGTGTGTGTGTGTGTTTGCATGTACGTGTGTTTTTTTGTGTGTGTTAGGGTTCAGAGAAATTGTGTGGTGGTTGGCAGAGACTAAACATGGCAGCAGATGGTGTCCTTTACTGTCACACACACACATGCACGCGCACACATGCACGCACACACACACACACACAGCAAAAAGTACACACGCACATACAGTTTCACAATAACTGAGACTGACGTATGCACACGCACACACACACACACACACACACACACACACACAAACTCTTTACAATGATCTTATTCAGTATAAAGGAAAATCTATTACATAATATAAAGTCTATGAGACAAAAAGTGTAAATATGATACAAACACACACACACAGTAAACATTACACATCGTTCTGGCCCATGCGTGGCCCGCTTGAGCTCCAACTGCCTCATTGGCCAGCAGAAGGATGAGGACCAGAGAGAAGCCTGACACCACTGCAGCTCCAGCTCTGATGGAGTCCTCCAGGGCAGGCAGCGAGCACAGCTACACCAGCTACCACTCCACCACCTCCCATCAACCAATCACACTGCAGCAACTGTGTTCAGTGGGGAGAGATAATTCCTACGATAACTAGATTTAAACCAACTGGTGTCTGAGGTGGGGCTGTTGCTTAATGGAAACCAAACCTTGCACTGTAAGTCCAGCACAATATATTGTATTGAGTGATATTAACCAACAACTGGGATCGGCTGCTAATACCTTATAATGGGTCTTCCGTTTATGTACCAGGAAACAAATAGCATCGGGGGTGGAGCCAAATCTGAATATGGTATTTGGAAAAGCACAAATTAAACGCCTATTTCCACTTTTATTCAAATACAAATATGAATAACTTTGATGCCTCAACAAATACAGACACAAATACAAATACTGGGCTCTCTGCACATCATTCTCTGCACATCACACACATTGACCATGGACCCTTTTCATAGAGCTGCCATAGCAGGGTAAACACAGGTGTAGCCCCCAACATTAACATTGGGTAGGCAGGCAGGTGTTATATGCATGTGTCAAAGCACCAGCAATGGGCAATGTGTGTTATCTTCACTAGTTTAGTCCACTCCCGTGCCCTGGTACATAAAAGGAGCAGACCCACAAATAGTGTTATGCGTGACACCTGTGTTTGTCCTATGCTGACAGCTCTGTGAAAAGGGTGTATTGTGATCAAAAACTGGCTTCAGCTAAAGCCCAAAGCATACGGCCGTGTCAGGATAGGCAGAACATAATGTTTTTACACTTTTGCATTCAAAGTAGACCTATAGAGTCCTATTGGAAGTAGACCTATAGAGTCCTAGTTGAAGTAGACCTATAGAGTCCTATTGGAAGTAGACCTATAAAGTCCTTCTCCGTTGAAACAATGTGATTATGTACTTGTTTGTGTTTCATTATGAATATGAAATGAAATTCGTGCTTTGGGCTCAAAGCATGTCATGATCCATTGAGAGGACTCATGTTCTAGCTGTAGACTCCAGTGAGCTTCCAGCCAGGAGAAATGGTTCGACAGATTGGGATGAGTTTCGTGAAATGTTTGAAATCTCATGGCAAAAAAACATATATATAAGACATATATATAGGACATATATATATGATATATATAGGACATATGAAGAGTTTTGCAAACAAAAATCCCATGATGCATTCTGATGTACAAGCCCCATATACTTTGCAGTCGCGTTCGATAACATTAGTTACAGGACTTGTCATTGCACTACATTGCATGAACTGTATCTGATAATTGTGTGTGTGTGTGTGTGTGTGTGTGTGTGTGTGTGTGTGTGTGTGTGTGTGAGTGAAAGAAAATATAATATTCCAAAAAACTAATGTTAACATAAATACATTTAACAGTTTTTCTCTAGTCAGTTTGTTAGTGTATGAACACACAGATAAAACAGACCCACGGTTTTCATCGGGAGTCACACCTGTGATTACCCTGTCACCAGTCCTCTGGGCCAATGGGGGAGTTGGAGTGATGTTAGAGTCTGTGAAGACTTGAGAGAGACTTGATCTCCCCGTAAGTTTTCTCTTCTACACACACATGGTTTCTATGCTGTTGCTATGCTGCTGTAACGCTGTTGCTATGCTGTTGCTATGCTGTTTCTATGCTGTTGCTATATTATTTTTATGCTGTATTATGATGTTGTTATGCTATGGTGTACTATGCTGTTGCTATGGTGCTGTAATGCTGTTGTGTTGTTATACTGTTATTATGCTGTTGCTGTGATGCTGTTGTTACACTGTTGTTATGATGTTGTAATGGGGTTGTTACGCAGTTGTTATTGTGTTGAAATGCTGTTGTTATGCTGTTGCTATGGTGTTGTAATGCTGTTGTTATGTTGTTATTATGTCACAGAGTGGGCTCCAGGCATTGTGGGATTGTTTAGTTGGCACAGCTGTCATTTGTAATTTGTTGATTTCTTTTAAATTATATTCTTTAGAGGAGTAGAGAATCAATGTTCTTCTCTATTACAGCAAGATGTGGCGGCTAAAGAGGCAGATGAAAAACAGCAGATCTAATATGCAAACAAACAAACACACAGACACACAGATACACAAACACACAAACACACACACAGATTTTTTTCAAGACGCAGATGGTTAAAACTTTGTCCCAACCGTATGGTGAAATGCAATTATTTGCTAGATGACTTTTGAAATGTAAAATTCACTAATTAAAGTATAGCTTGTGTGGCTAGCGGGCATGCTAGCAAGCAAACGATGGAGCATACATTCACTCAACTAACTAAACAAGATAATAATGAGCCAAAAACGTCACATCAATTTAAACACCAATTTAACAATTCCTTGCTGTCCGTGACAGATTTTACATACACATGAATTAATAAACACACACTTGCACACACACACACACACAGACACACACACACACACATACCACATGAATAAATAAACACACATACACACACATTCACATGCACACACACACACACACACACACACACACAAACACATACCACATGAATGAATAAACACACATACACACACATGCATACACACACATTCACATGCACACACACACACACACACACAAACACATACCACATGAATGAATAAATAAACATTCAGACACAAACACACCAACAGATAGACAACATCACACACCCATATACACCAGCCTCCAGGATCCACACAGCTTTCCTCCCTGTCAAAACTTGTACTCCATCAACGGTGGGGGTCACACGCTGCAGATTGACATCTCTTCTCCTCACCTGATCCAGGGCCATACAACATGGCATAATGTTTCTATTAGTCCTACAATGCTGACCAGGGTGCTGGTGGTTGTGGGATGGATCCGCCTCCACAGATATAAAAACCAAAAGATATCTCAGAGCCATTCACCACTGATCATTGTGTCCCAGATGACGAGTGTAACTGTGAGAAGCAGATCGTCTTGTTTTCTGAGACGTATGCATGCTGCCGCCATTACTCTTGTATTCATTAGTTTAATCATCCTAAATGGTTGATTACATTGAATTGGCAGTGGGAATGAAAGCGAGAGAGAGAGTGTGTATGTGTGTGTGGTATTAGAAGTGCTGAGTCACACACACACCAACAGGACAACTACTGACGGACTGATGTGTCGCTCTATGAGAATCAATGAAAGAGCTAGCTACTGTCTAAATGAATTCACCCCCCTCTTAATGCTGAATGGCTGACTGGCTCACCCAAGCTGACAAGCGATAAGAGGTGCACAGTTGGATGTGGGTTGACCAGCAGCTTATCCAGGGGTGCAAGTTCATCAGACCTGTAATGCCCCCATGAATATGTACATGATTAGTCTTGTAACAACAAGCCAAAGTAACAACACAATGTTGTGAAAAAGCTCAGACGCTAGTGTGCTAACCATGTAGGCATGTGACCTTGTAGCGCCCCAGGTCAACACCACCGCCACCACCACCACAACACTATCACAACCACCACCCCACCACCTGTTTTATCACCACCACCACCACCACCTTCTCCATCACTACCTCAACACTGCCCCCCCCCCCCCCCCCCCCCCCCCCCCCACACACACCCCAATCTCCCTTCAAAACCGCCACCCTCTCTCTCTCATGCCTCACCATTGTGGCTGTGGCGTATACCTCCCCAGCTCCTAAGGTGATAAATCACTGGTCCGTTGACATGTCTACCGCAGCCTCCTACAGGGTGGTTGGTCGGCCGCGACAGAGATAGAAGATGGTAGGTGTCGGCCCATCGGATAAGCCCCCACCACCCACCACTAGGTGGGTGGTGGGGGATCCCATCCAAAAGCAAAACAAGCAGGCGGGGGAGAGGAACACATCGCACACACAGCACGGTCCGACACAGTGAGGTGTATCCACACTAGAGTGTTACAACAAGATACGGGTCATCCTGAAGTAATCCACTTTACATCCTTTTTGTGTCGTGCATGCATAGGTGCATGGTCATGTGTTTGTGTGTGTGTGTGTGTGTGTGTGTGTGTGTGTGTGTGTGTGTGTGTGTGTGTGAAAGTGTTGTGTGTGTGTGTGTGTGTGTGCGTGTGTGACTGTGTATGCATGCAAGTGTATTTATGCGTGAGAGTGTGTATTGTATGTGTTTGTGTGTGTGTGTGTGTGTGTGTGTGTGTGTTCATGTGTGTTTGCATGTGCTTTAGAGTGTATGTGCGTGTGCTAAGCGTGAGTGTGTGTGTGTCTGTTTGAGGGGAGTGGATGGGTGGGGGGGGTTGATACCTTGTAAATGATGCAGGGTGTGAAGCTGTAGTAAAAGGTTAACTGATAATGCACCACGATCCGCTGCCCACAGAGACGTTTGTATGCACAGCACAGTCAGAGTCGCAATTTGCGAGGACAATAAAGCGTCACTCGGGGAGGGGATGGCCTGGTCCCCGGGGACAATGCATGAGTGATCCCGGGTCCAGTCACCTCATTTAACTGGTCCACTCATCAATTAGACAAACATCATTTCAACCCCCACTTTCATGCTCCATCACACACTACACACATGAATGTACACTTAATGATACAGACGACAAGACATCTACATTTCTAGAGCTATTGTTTACTACTATTTAGTCATTTAACAGATGCTTTTATCCAATATATGACCGACCGTGAAAACACAAACACAGTGATTAAGGATAGGCCTCTTGCTCAAGGATTGACTACTAGGTTAGGCTGCAGACTTTGGGGATCGAACCCAGTACCCACATTTTCTCCTGGGAGTTGCACACCCTGGCCACTACACCACCCTGGCCCCTGAACTATGTGTGTGAAAATATTTTCATTAAGATTTGGTTATCATGACCGCAACAACAACATGGATCACCAGCAGTTCACTCCATCACGGCAATGACGGCTGCCCACGTTGCATGGAGACACAGAGCGCGGCCGTGTGTTTCAGTTCATCCTCTCACTTTAGTCTTCAGCTGTGTATCTTCTTCTTTGAGTTCTCCTTCCTCGCAACTCTCCCACACACACCTCGGCGGCCCACTGAACACTTTGTTGTGGCGCAACGCCTCTAAGATACCCACCCAACTGAAGGTATCCCATTAACAGAGTAGAGAAAACTACAATTCCCATCATGCATCACAGTTGGGGTGTAGCTCTGTGGACAGTGCGGCTAGCTATCTGGTGACAGACTAAACAAGTGACATGGCGATGGGGTGGTGGTCCGTCGTGCAAAGGGTGGGTGGTCTCATTATTCTGACCCCTCTCTCTCCAGACAGGTTGTCTATCTACTGATTCCCTCTCTCCATCCTCCATTGATGAGGGGAGGAGTGCAGAGGTGTG
>JAOPHQ010002282.1:107500-285000 GCA_030340625.1 Merluccius polli
TTGCATTGGCGCGCAATTGTACTCCTGTTTAATGCATGGGTCCTGATTGGTTGAGAGATGAAGGGGAGGGGCTTGCAATGACAGTGTGGGAACCAGTGTTGCCAGATTGGCTGGTTTTCCGCCCAATTGGGCTACTTTTGTTTACGTCAGGTGGGGAAAAAACACATTGGGCTGGTGAATAAAATTTGGGCTGCTTTTGTCCACATTTGGCGAGTTTTAATATTGTGAAAACAGCACTCTTTCTCTCTCTTTTAAATAAATAAATAGCTTTAATACATAAATAAATAGCTTTAATAAATAAATAATTGATGCAAGTTGTAGGTTATTCAATCGGCATCTTTTTTTTTTTTCAATCGGCATCATTTCATTTGGCAACTTAACCATGACGTCAGTTCAGCAAAGCCGCCACACTCGCTGCTAAACAGCGAGGAGAAAAAGAGGGGGAGGGAGGGAGAGAGGAGAAAAAGAGAGGCAGGGAGAGGCACTCTGTGCATTGTTTTGTTTGTTTTAAATTGTTTTCCAAGTAGTCCTCATACGGGTCATTTGTGATGTAAATAATGATATTTAAAAGTGCACCTTTTTACAATTTTTGCAGGTTTTTGCAATTTGCAAAAACCTATTTATCTATCATTTATGTGTGGTTATTTGACGCAGATATGAAGCTTTTGATACTTACAAGTGTTTTCTATTGCATGTGTTATGATTTTACGGGTTTACACGAGTGTCTGGCAACTTTGTGGTTTGGGCTGGTTTTTATTGGATTGGGCGGGTTCTAAGATGTGATTGGGCTGGAAACTGTCAATCTCATCTGGCAACACTGGTGGGAACTAAGAACCCAGACCTAGAGCAACTAGAACTAGAAGGGGATGTCATCGTCTCCTGAACTTTTTCTTTAGCTCCCTTTGTCTTCTTTTTAATTTTTATCTTGTGCCCGATTCTCTGTCCATTTAAAGGAGTCACTATAAATTGAATGCGTGTGATGAGTTTTGAATTGAAATGCCCTTTGAGATCGGTCTCCATGGCATTAACTAATAATTGACGTCCACCAAAGGGATTATCAGAGAGGTTAGTTGAAGTCAAAAAGAACCAGTAGTGTCCAAGCACACTCTGTCCACATGATGAAAAACTCTTCATTTAAATCCTCTTCTTGATAGATTCTTTAGTCTCCATTACGGTCCAGTGGTAAAGCAACTGTAATTAAAATCAAATCAAACTGCATTCATATATAGTGCTTAACAAGTGCTTAACGAGGGGGACAACACAACAAGAACCAGGAAGTTTACAAACAACAACAATACAAGACAGCTTAAAGCCTATATAGCCTTTAGCCTCTAAAGCTATATGGTATATAGCCTACAGCCTAAGTGGCTGGTTGATGCAAAGCATACATTTGTGAAAACCTGTTTCTAACTCTCTACACTGTGGTTGATAATGGTATTTATATAAAAGAAAAAAAGGAACTAATCCTGAAGAAAAATGCAGTCAGTGCTGCCACAAAAGTACAAAATGTGTGAAGAATCTATTCATAACCTGACAACTCAATAGCTATCCCTATGTGTTATCCTTATCTGGGAGATATGGACTGTGAAATGAACGTGTCACTCATACGCTCTATTAATGTGACCATGTCGGACACACCATGGCCACAATCTTTCGCTGACAACGTTTATACTGTCAGTGTAATCAGAGGGAAAACCACCAAACCATCACCCCTCCTCAAACCCCCACAATCCAGTCAAATACATGACTCGATGGCACGTGTGTGTGTGTGTGTGTGTGTGAAAAATGCAGAGGGGTCTAAGCAATTCCTAAATAATTTGACTCACGCCTTTGAGGTTCGTGTCTCAGATCGCAGATGCTCTTACCCGATATGTTACCAAAATCCGATCACGTCTTGAGTGCCGCAACTGCATTTCCATGGTAACCCAGTGTAGTCGTGAGGCAAGGAGCGTAGGGAGAGCAAAGTAAAGGATGAGACTCTTTAACCAACCCATTTTTTTCTTTATGTGGTATGTTTCCTTATTCTCACCGAAGAGTGCACATACTTCAAAGACAAGATAACATGAGGTAAGATAAGACATAATGAGATGGGATAAGACTAACATGATAAGATAAGATAAAGCATAATGAGATGATATAGGACAGACATAATGAGATTAGATAAGACAAAATGAGATTAGATAAGACAAACATAATGAGATAAGATAAGGCTTAATGAGATGAGATAAGACAGAAAAAAATAGATTAGATAAGGCTTAATGAGATGAGATAAGACAGACATGAGATGAGATAAGACAGAAAAAAATAGATTAGATAAGGCATATTAAGATGAGATAAGACAGACATCATGAGATAAGATAAGATATTATGAAATGAGATAAGATAAGATATGGCATAATGAGATGAGATAAGACAGACATAATCACATCAGAAAAGATGTGTAATGAGACAAGACAAGACGCGATAACACTTTATAATAACTAAACGCTTTGCAGCATTTACAAAGTATTAGTTAATAGTGAATTCATCACTAGTAAAACATGAATACTACATTATTAAATCATTATTAACCTACTAATAAATACTATGTTAAGCATTTATATATACTGTATATAAATTATTTATTTTGAGGTGTTTTTAAGGTGTTTGATAACTGCATTGTCATACATTATAGATAACTTGTTTACCATACCTAAATGAAGTATTTCAGTAATTACAAACCAGTGGCAGAAGCATTTAGAAAGCATTAGTAGTGTCACGACCCCACTGTTAGTTTTGAACCCGCTCTATGTCTAGGCAGGAGTCGAGACACATAAGTGCTAAAACCCACAGCTGGCAGGCAGCTCGCTTCCGGCCACGTGGGCAGTGACTCACCTGGTTCCTGGCGAGCCTTTGTCCTTCCTTGATGTGTTGAGGGATAGCCCAAGCGTTGGAGCAAACTGTAGCCTGTCCCGGTTGATTTATAGTTTGACATATAACATAGACAAACACTAGACAAACATACACGACAAAGGGGGTGGTCACGTCCCCCCCTTTAGGAACCTAGTCCTGGTACCGTCCTTGTAGAAGGGGAAAACCTTCACCTCTTTCAGAGGGTGTTTTGGGGAACAAGTGTGGCCACCATGCTGTCTGTTCAGCCATCTTGCATTCCCCAGGTGACCCGTATCAAGGCCAATCAAGGGAGCCACTCCCACAGTTACCAGGACAACCAGTTACCCACCAGCTTAACATTACCCAACAGCAGGATCGTGACAGTAGTTAATAAATGCTTAGCGGATGTGTTAACAACTATTTTATAAACATTTACTAATGCTGCAACTAATGCTTACTAAAGAAAGCATTTACTAATCATTAGTAAAGACTTTTGCGTGTCATAATCTAAAGTGAGAACTATCTACACACACTTTATAAGTTATCCATGAAGGGTGAAGAAGCTACCATTCCAGAACCTCACATCCTCAAGAGGAAACGGACATGACCCAAGATAGTAGGTACAAAACAGGTACAAAAACCACCCATTACTCGGTAGTTTCATAAAACAGATTATGGCTAAAGATATTTGTGACTAATCTCGGAACCCATCGGCTATCTGTCTGACGATGTTAGCATCTGGCAAGTTACAGTGTAGCCAGCGGATAACCGGATGTTCCTCTTCCGCCGTCTATAACAATGCAGTTATCAAACACCTTAGAAATGGCCCTATTAATACAAAATAACAGTATATATAAATGCTTAACATAGTGTTTATAAGTTGATTATTAATGATTTAATAAAGTATTATTCATGTTTTACTAATGATGAATTATATTATAAATGAACCTACTAATCAGAAACAAATCATTTGTAACAGTGTTTGTCAATGCTTAACAGAGTTAGTTAGTAGGCTAGTAATGATTTCATAATGTATGTTCATGTTTTACTAATGATGAATTCACTATTAGCTATTAAGTTGTAAATGCTCCAAAGTGTTTAGTTATTATAAAGTGTTACCGACAAGTAGGGTTGGCACAATTATCGGTAAAAACGGATTATCGCCAGTAACGTGATTGACGATAAACACTTTAATGTTCTTGTACTTTTTCGTTTTTATCGATAGCCTATTGCCACAATTTACTTAATCATTTGTGTACAAATAATTTGCAAGTTGCACTAGGCAGAAGTCTAATTTTATTTAATATTTTGATGTTTAAACTTTAGAAGTTGAATGGTTGTGAGAAATAAAAACACAATGTGTCACTCAGTTGTTAATTGTTGATCGCTATACTCTTCTTCTTATTTGGTGTAGCACAGTGTAGTTGCATAACCGCCACCAACTCTGGAGCGGCACCTAGTGGTACAATTCGGTTTACCGGTCCGGTGTTTCGCTTAAAATGTAATTATCATGCAAAAACGATTATCGTGATCATTTTTCATACAATTATCGTGACACAAAATGTCATTATCGTTCCAACCCTACCGACAAGACATAATTGGATGATGGATGAGATAAGACAAGACATGATGAGATAAGATAAGACATAAAGAGATGAGACAAGACATAATGAGATTAGATAAGACAATGACATTGGATAAGACAAGACATAATGAGATAAGATAAGACATAATGAGATAAGATAAATGAATCATCCAGGGAGGACCAGGAGTGTCATATTTTCAAAAAGGGTGTGAAACCGTGAAGAAGAGAGCAGGGGGGGCTGTCTATTACAAGTAATTTTAAACTCAGAAAAATGCACACTGAATGTGAATGCCTTTCAAGTGTTTTTTTTAGGACTGTGCGGTTTTCCGGCAGTATCTCTCACATACAATACAGTGGAGTACTGTTCATGGCATCGCGAGAGACATCTGGGACACAATCAGCATCCAAGCGGATGGAACAGTGTGTTCTTACTGATCTGAACAGAAACAACACAACATGAAATGGCCATTAAAAAGCTCAGTCTCCGGACGCGTTCCCAAACCTTTTCCTAAAGCTCAAGCTCAGGCTTGATCCCTTGAGCTTCGAGCATTAGCAGTAGTTGTTGAGCACGAGGAAAGGAGCAATGTGCAAATGTGCAGACTTCATAGCAAATCATATTTTTTATATGTGGCCATATAGCTGTGATCAGCCAGAATATGTAAACAAAAGGGCTTGTCAAAAGAAAGTTCTGGTTTTATGGACGCATGTCTAATGACATAGTTAAAGAATCACTAAAACACTTCCTGTTAGGATCATGTATCCTTGGACCCCTAGACGATTTGATGGCCAATTAAGCATCTTGTCTAGCAACTTAAGCAATTCGACAATTGGACCGGGGGGTACAATGGCGATCGAGCAATCTGGAGGCGAGCTGAATCACTATAAACTGACTATTGTAGGCTAGGAGTCCAAGCGCACACCATAATTGCATGTGTATGTCATATATCCTTTCACACAACCAAGCATGCAGCTAAACAAATACAGTTTGTAAGTAATTTGTAAAATGACAACCAATTAAATGGCATGAGCAAAGGTGACAATATGGAGAAAAAAAATGTCAGCCATCCATCCATCCCATACTGTTTTCAAAAAAGAGAGCGGCTGAGCAAAATCATTCAAATGTCCATTGTTATTCATTCACACAATCATCACCTCCACTGGCGTAACTATCGATGGTGCAACCGGGGCCCAGACGTTGGGGGGGGGCCCATGAAGACGCCCCCCCCCTCAAGATTATCTGGTCCCATGGTGCTCTTTAGGGGAGCTTGTAGTTGGTGACTAGGACCGTTGTAAAGGCAACTTGAAAACAAAACAGCACTCAGAGAATGAATAGGTGATTCACATTGGTGTGTTCATGTGCTGCACCCTTGTGGTGAACTTTCGATAATGCAAGCAGGTTATCTTATGCCGTCTTTCCACTGGTAGTACCTCTCGTCTCGCCTCGACTTAGCGCGGCTTTTTTGCCTTTCCATTGCCGATATTTGGTACCTGGTACCTGCTAACTGGTGTTTTTTTAAGTATCACCTCTGTATAAGTTCCAACCAAGCTGAGCTGATACTTTTGTGTGACGTAAGTTGGCCGGCCACTGATTGGACAGAGAGTGACGTCACTTGACGACTCATGATGAGCGCGACGTCCGAGCCTGACACCCGCTACCTTTAAATACTAGCATCTGCGTTCAGCGATTACTGATCCACATGGAAGGAACAATGCAACGCAAGAACACGCCGTGGACACCGTGGCAGAGGTGGAGACTCAGGAGCGCTCCTGAGTGTTGTCGCTGAAGACCGCATCCGATCCAGAGCCAGCCCAGTTGCGTGGATAAGTACGTCACTGATGACGACCCGCCCACTTTGAAGAGATACTAATTCTAGATGGAAACGCAACACGTCTGAAACCAAACCAAGTATAGCCACAGTGGCGAGACGAGTTGGTAGGCTACTACCAGTGGAAAAAGGACAATTAGTTATTTGGTTTTGGGATCCTTTCCCGCTACCTCTGTTCTAGTATATAATTAGCCTAGAACTCTAGACACCCCCTAGCGGCAGCAAATGTATTTGGGTCTGGCTTGCCAGGCTAGTATAATAGTATATAATCAAACCATTAGGAAGGTAGCCTACAAACAAACCTTTAACATTCTTAAATGTGTTTCGCTTTTGTATTTTTTATTACTTTCATCAAATTACCTTTAATCATTTCATCAAAGAGTAGGCTAAGGGTGACTTCTTTATTAACAATTTATCACAGCAGTGTTATACAAAAGGGTAAATAGCAAGACAAGTTGGTTTTTTAAAGACAATCAAAAATGAAACACGTTTTTTAACCCTGAAAGGAGCAACACCTCAGTCCTTTTCTCCATGGGTTTAATGAAGATTAGACTGTAATCCTACCAATTTATGCCATACTAAATGATGTCACTATTGTAAATAACTACAACCCTATATTGCTTGTGATGTATTCTACAAAGATGAATAATATCCACGTTGTTAGTGTACAGTAGACTGTGTCCCAAATTAAAAGGTATTTTACAACAGGTAGTTCCGACCAAGCAATCTGATTGGTCAACAATCAAAAAAAGCACACCTAGCCGTGCTGCCTCATCACTATAAATATTAATCCTCCATTGATTAAAACTGTACGTATATCCATGGCAACATTGTAACTGCTACTGTAGGAGTAGAGCTAAAGCTATACAGTAGCCTACAATATCGATACAAGATGGATAATTTTGTTGTTAATGTTGATTTATATGGTGGACTTAGTTTTCGCCTCGGTCCTGAAGTTTTCTTAGTCAGGACCGAGGTGCTTGCGCCAAGTTCCATAAGCACCACTGAAGTGCCAATAATGACGGTAAAGCACACCCTCGAGTGTAATATTGCGATTATACAATGGCCACCAACAAATAAAAGATATATTATACAACGGGTAGTTCCGACTAAGCAATCTGATTGGTCAACTAGACATTTAGACCGTGCTCAAGTCAGCATGACAGCACACCTAGCCGTGCTGCCTCATCACTATAAATATTACAACAACAGTTATAGTGGAAGTTACAACATTGTAACTGCCACTTTAGGAGAAGAGCAAGAGCAAAACAGGCTGGCTGACTCAACAGGGACTAGAAAGCTTTTCTGTTGCTAGGTCATTACTAAGGGTCGGCCTACTTGCTGGGGTAGTAAACTAGGTTTCATACCTGGATTGTTTTCCAGGTATTAGTCCGACCCCATGTATTACATGGGAAACGGAGATTCACTAGAACACTAGCAAAAAGTGTTTTATTTTGAGAGCGAATTGCCCCACAATACGAATACATTTTGATTATATCTTATATTTTGTTGGTAACCATTGTACAATCGCACTATTACACTTGAGTGTAATATTGCATAATATAGTGTGCTTTACCATCATTATTGGCACAAATACAATGATCTAATAGCCTGAACGCAAACCACAGGGGTTATCCCTGAATTCATCTGTAGTTGGAAGGTAGGTATATTATGTGTCGATCACAATATCAAACTCAACAGTAAGGTGATGTGGTGAGGTTTTTCCTCATCCATTGTTATGAGAAATTGATCTACAAAAGCTTTTCTTAGTGTTATGATACATTAATTTGAGTCAGAAGTCATTTTTTTACATTCATTGCTTTCCTCTTTTATCTCCTCTTCTCTGTCATCACTTATTTTCTTGGTCCTCAGTGGCATCCATGTCATCTGAACCAGATGGTAAGTCTCTCTGAAATGGGAAACAGGATACATATGCCATTTGGTGGACGCTTTCACCCAAAACATCTTACAATACTGTGACTGCATACATTTCTAGTATGGGTGGTGTCAGTGGGAATCAAACCCCTAATGTTAACCAGTTGAGTTCATCAGGATGTATTGTTATCACAGTTAAATACAATACAATAGTAATACAATAACATTATACTTGTTTTTATTGTTTTTATTGTCTTCGTCATAACATAGCCTACTGTGTGTTGATGGCTTTCAAGTGACATCTTGCTCAAGACAAAATAACTTCATTAACATAGATCGAACTTCTGTCTTGTTTCAGACACAAACGATTTTAATGAATATTGTGCATCATTCATAGTCAGTAGTCATTTTGACCTGTCTGATCCAGCCATTCATATTCATTTGTGGTTTAGCTGTGAACATATCAGTATCTCGACAAGCAGATCACTGATTCTCAGGGATTCGAGCTGGGGCCCTACATCACATTCACTATTGAATTTGTAATGTGTAAATATGTATTGAATTCAGTGTGTCGTGTGCCACTCACCGTGGACCCAGCTTTTCCGGACTTCCTGAATGAGCACATCAGCCATTTGATGTACTCCTCCCTTACCTTTGAGGTACAACAACATAACATGAATTACTATTAAAGTAACTGAATCATGCAGATAGGCTGTTTATTTAGTTGTTGCTCTAATAGTTAATTAGATCTCTTTGATAGTATCAACATCTGCTGTATATATTCAATATTTGTATTCACTCATAACTCGTATTCACTTATAATATAACTGCTAATTATATTACAATTGCTTATAGCAGTTGGAAAATGGGAATGGGGGAAAACATTGTCATATTCTTACTATCGTATATAATCATCAAATATAATAAATATTTAGGATTTGGATGGGGCCCACCTCCTTGTTGAGCAGACAGTGCACGATGAAGAGGAAGGTGCCCTGCTGGGAGTTGAGCAGTATGAAGAGCACCTGGAAGAACAGGTTGGACTGGTACAGACCCAGGACCCAAGTGCAGCCCAGGATGACAAACTGGGCCAGGATCTTGAACACAATCAACCTGCAAAGACATTCAAGGTACATCAAAGCTGATCAGGGATGGTGGCACCACCTCTGGACCAACCACGTTACTGCACTCTTTATTTGTCATTGGCTAGAATAGTTCCATTGACGTTAGCAATGTGTTTGGAACTTTTCCCTGGGGATCTGTTTTTATATTTTTATATAAATTAATCAACTATAAAGCTATGACCAAGACATCAAAGGAGGAGAGAAGGCAGGACTGTCAGCTGGGTAGACAGACAGACAAGGCAAGGAGACAGATTAGAGTCTGGTTGAACCTGGTGTCCTTGGACTGTGACACGTCACTCTTCATGTTGGCCAGGGTGGGTCTCAGGCTCCACAGGGTGGCACAGAACAGCACCCAATTCATCTTCAACAACACACAGAGTCACATTTTAGAGGGTCCAAACCAGGGCCATGCAGAGACCCTTTGAGGGGCAGGGGCTCAAATTCAAAAAAGGGCACATGCAAATTTTTTTTTTTTTTAAATACTGAATTACGCTTTTTCAAACACTTCAAATACTAAATCAACAATTTAACTTAAATTTACAACTTAAAATGAAACATGGAGCCTTACTTAAGACTACATTCACATGAATAAAAAATGCAACTGTGCAAAGAAAATGTAATTTTACATACATTATTAATACTGTAGAAAGGGCTATATCAAATTGTACATAATCCACAATACTGTACACCTTAAAATTAAATATGGAGCCTTAAGTTAGAGTTTCACACAAAATGTATCCAAAACAATAGCCTAGGGCACTTTTACATAACAGCCTACCTGCCTTCCTACTAGTACTACTACTAGTGCCAACTTGCATAAACTAGCCTACTGCCAGAGACACTGAGACAGAGTAGACATGAAACGAAATTGGCCATGTCATGTGGCCAAGTAGTTGGGCCTACTACAGAGTATACATATTCAATATAACGATGTATGCTTTCCCTTTGCAATTTCAAAAGGTTTCCCAGATAGGTTAGCTGTATAGCTAGCTGGTAGGCTATAGAAAATAAACCGAGTGGTAGCCACTTTCACAGGTCAGTTAAAACGATGCTTGTTGAAAAGCTTTTGCTGGCAAACATAGGCCTATACTTCAAAATTACACTACAAAACGAGATAACTGTTACAGTTTATTTAGCATTATCAACTTAATGGTTTTGGAAACAACTGTCTGTGTCTGACTCTGTAGTGATCTTACCCTGCATTGTACCGTCTCTTAAAACAACAAGCGCATCTTACGTAAGCGAGGCTACAAAGTACAAACTTTACTTCTATATTATTACTTTTAGACATTTTTATTTTCGAATAATTGATTCACATGTTAATGTTTAATTGTTCATGTGTAATTTTACAAAGCATTGAAAATTTAAATGACCACTCAAAAGGGCACTTTGGTCCTTCAGAGGGAAAAGGGCAGGGGCTCGGGCCCCCATAGCCCCCCCCTCTGCACGTGCCTGGTCCAAACCCACATGATCTGCATCCAACTGCATTATCTCTACATGAACTTGAAATGTGCACCAAGCAACACCCAACTTAAGAATGTTGGCCAACACCGATTCAACATATTCGCCAACAAAAACCTTCATCCAACAACACCCAACAACTACCAAGGAAAAGAAAGAAAAAAGCTATTGTATTTCTATTTTTAGTTCAGTGACTAACTAATTAATAGAAACGTATGTCCTGGGTACTGGGTCCAGTACAGCACTGAATACTGTGTATATGATGTGAGTCTGCTACTGCTACATGTCCATATATGTCCCATCTCACAGAGTAACTAAATAGTGTCTGGATCCACATACACACATATGTTTGATGAATCGGATTGTAATATTTAATTATCAATATGTAAATTAAATATAAACATAATATACTCACACCAAGGAGAGCAACCACAGGCCCAGTTAGAGCCCAGTTGAAGCTGCGTTCTGTGGATAGCCAGCACCTAAATAGTTATCGAAACAAAGTTTGTGTATATAATATATGTACATATATACACATGGTCATATTTTTGTGGGTCACTGGTAGTGCTACTCACATCTCTGCATCTGTGGCTCCATATCCATCAGAGTACACCACGGCAGACACGCCCACAATCACAAAGGGTGCGCCGTAGCCAACCAGGTATAGCACTGGTGTGGGGAGGCCATCCCTCTGAATAACCTGGACTTTGGAAAGCCTCCGGACCAGCAGGAAGAGCTGTAGGGCCTCCAAGAGCATCCACATGAAACTGGCCATAACCAAGAAGTGGAGCAGGCCAGCCATGACTTTACAAGCCAGCTGCAGAGACATGCCGAACAGGTTTCAAGGTTTTTTTTATGGCAATAAAATCAATCTTCCTATGGCCCACTCTCCTATGGCCTATCCTCCTATGGCCTACCTTCCAATGGTCTAGTCTCCTATGGCTCACTCCTATGACCTACCCTCCTATGGCCTATTCTCCTATGGCCTCTGCTCTTATGGCCTACCTTCCTATGGCCTACCCTCCTATGGTCTATGCTCCTATGGCCTACGCTTCTATGGCTCACTCTCCAATGGCCTAATCACTTACAGCCTACCTTCCTATTGCCTACCTTCATGTGGCCTTTCTTCCTATGACCTACCTTCCTATAACCTACCTTCCTATGGCCTACCCACCTATGGCCTTGCCAGTTGCAATTGGTAATAGAAGTTGTCAAGACAAATGATTGATTTCACTGTCAACAGAAAAAGAGGCAGACCAAGCCATAACCCTGGCTTACTTTTGTTTCTATATAACATTTGGTCAGGTCCCTTTAATGTAAAATGTAATGCTAATAATGCAATACCTCAAAAGCTAAGAATGCCCTCCCTCAAATGCCATGCTAAGAATGCAGCCACGTTATTGCGAGGGGTGCCTGTTCCACTACGGTGTGAACAAACACCTTGTTGTCCACATATCTGTCATTCCAGAGTAGCAGCAGTTGGGAGAAGGCGAGGCTGATGCAGAGGTGCAGACGCGCTGTGTTGTTGATCTTGGCATTCCAGCTGCACAGGAGGAAGGTCACGATGGCCAATGCGAAGAAGAACAGGCCGATGGTCACACACACTCTGTTCAGCCACTCCAGAAAGGGGTTCTCCGGGGGAGGCTAATGAGAGAGAAAGAAAAGAAAATCGTGAAACAATCGTGAATGGTTGATAAAACCGGCACCGGTGAGCATTTGGCGCTATCACAATATGAACAATGTTGTCTGCTGACATTTTGGTCTGGAGGGATCTAAGGTCCACAGTGAGATTCATATGGATTGTTTTCTTTAGCAATCTTTTTTTTACCAAAGTATATATGACATACTTCTCTCTCTCGCCAGTGAAAGCAAGGCTAGGAGATGTGGTTCACCTGTGTAGGTGTGGTCTCAAGGCTTTATATGGTGAACAGCATCAGCCATTTTGCCCTCTCTTCTCCCACCGGCAGGTAAACATCATACAACGGCCCACAACACACATTCCATTCCTCCATACTACACCTTTAATACTTTAAACCTTGATCATGTGTGGACCCTTTTTGTTGCGACCATCGGGCCAGGTCATAACACACTTTCTGTCACCGGCTCCTAGACAACAGGGGGCCCTAGGCAATATTTTCTTTGGGGGCCCTTCTTACATTTCCTGGAGCCGAGAACTATGAAATAAAACGAGAGAGAGAGAGAGAGAGAGAGAGAGAGAGAGAGAGAGAGAGAGAGAGAGAGAGAAAGAGAGAGCGGGGGAACACACAGGGAAACTAGCCAAGTGTCTAGGAGAGAGTGTCTATAAAGAGGATTTTTTTTAAAAAGCAGAAGACAACCATTCATAAATTTTGCCAACTGAAGAATAAAAATGTATGTATTTGTCATTAATTACTGACTGCATGAACTGTGGGAGAACAGTTTTTTTTTTAAAAATTATATGGTTATGAACTATAATTTACAACATGGATTCTCAAAATGCGGCCCGCGGGCCAATGGCGGCCCACGGAAACATTCCTGGCGGCCCTGAATAACCAAAAAAACGGATGAATCTCCGTTTAGTGGTGTTTAGCGGCATCTATAGGCATAAGCAGTAATTACAGGTGTGGTCCGTCTGACCTCACTCCCAGAAGTCCACGGCGCGATATTTGTTTTCACCACTGGGACGTTAATTTATTTTCCGCCACTGGCCTGGGCCGTGAGCGAAACAGTAGTTGTGAAGATGGAGCTGGAGCAGGAGCCGGGCCACTCGAGAAAAAAATGTTGTGTCGGTGAGGAGAAAAGGCAGTTTCAAGATAAGTGGGCAAACGCTTACTTTGTCGAACCTCACGGGTTGGATAAAGTTGTTTGCCTGATCTGCAGGCAGGTAATTGCAATGCACAAGGACTTCAACATAAAACGCCATTATGATACCAAGCATCCAACCTATGATAAATTCAATGGCAAGGAGCGCACCAGTAAGTTAAAAGAGGCTACACTGCACAGCAGTCAGTTTTCACAAATTTGGCTAAATCCAGTGAAGCTGTAACACAGGCTAGCTACGTGGTAGCTCAAGAAATAGCTAGGCGGAGCAAGCCGTTTAGTGACGGAGAATTTGTGCGAGACTGCATGTTGAAAGTGGCCGACATTGTATGCCCGGAGCAAAAAACAAAGTTCTGTGACATAAGTTTGTCCAATGACACAATCACGCGACGAATCGAAGATCTGGCCAACAATCTGAAAGAGCAACTGGGAAAACGTGTGGAGGGGCTAGGATCGGGAGCTTTTTCCATCGCACTGGATGAACGCACGGATATTTCCGATACAGCGCAATTGCTGATTTTCATCCGAACAGTCACAGAGAACTTTGACATTGGCGAGGAGCTGCTAAGCATGGAGAGTATGAAAGACACAACAAAGGGAGTCGACATTTGTGATGCTGTGTGTCGCAGTCTCGATGCATACAATGTGAACCTGGCATCTATGGTCGGTGTCACAACAGATGGAGCACCGGCTATGGTCGGGAGTAGGGCAGGTGCCGTGTCGCTGCTCTCTGAGAAAGTGGTCAACAACAGAGGTGAGAAACTAGTCAGATACCACTGTATAATACACCAAGAAGCCCTCGCTGCTCAGACACTTGAAATGAAACATGTCATGGACATAGTTGTGAAGACAGTTAATTTCCTGAAGTCCAGAGGTCTGAATCACCGCCAATTTAAGGCTTTTTTGGCGCAGTCAGAGGCAGATTTTTCATATACTTTACTGCTGTCAGGTGGCTGAGCAGAGGTGCCACACTGAAACGTTTTTTTAAAATGAGAAAAGAAATAAAAGAGTTCATGGAGTCAAAAGGACAATATGTGACAGAGTTAAGTGACACTAAATGGCTCTGTGACCTAAGCGCTTCTTGCTGACATGAATAATTGTCTCAGCGATCTTAATCTGAAGCTGAAAGGCCATGGGAAGCTCATTTCCACACTATTTGACAACGTCAAAGCTTTCCAGCGAAAACTTGAACTGCTGCAGGGACAGCTCAAAAAGGGAGATCTCACCCATTTTCCTGCCTGCAAGTCGCTCGTAGATGACACAGACACAGATGGGAGCCACGTTTTATGTCACCTGCATTCAGAAAAGAACCATTACTTCATAAAAAAACTCAGAGAGGAATTCGACCACCGCTTCTCCGACTTCAGGGACCACGAGAAGGTATTCAACCTTTTCCAAATTCCTTTCTCATGTGTACCTGAGGAAGAGCCTGCAGAAATGCAGTTTGAGCTCATCGACCTGCAGGAGAGCTCAGAGGCCAGAGCAGCATATCGTGACAATATTCTCATCGAGTTCTACAAAGGACTTTCCCCATCCACATACCCTGCACTTCGCCAGCATGCTGTCAGAATGGTATCTTTATTCGGAATCGGAAGCACATACATCTGTGAGAAGACCTTCTCCACCATGGCCATCAACAAATCCAAACTGAGATCCAGGCTGACAGATGGCCATCTACATGCTGTCCTTCGTATCACAACGACGGAGATGGAGCCGGACATCAGAGGAATCGTGGCCAACCGAAAACAGCACCACAAATCCCATGGCAATTAAAAAGGGTATGTTGACCAAGTAACAAATATTCAATGTGACTTAATGACAAGCTTATTAATGATGATGATGATGATGATGATGATGATGATGACTTGTTTAGTAAGCTTCTATTTTAAAAGTTTATTTCTGTCTTTCTCCCCCCTTCTCTCTCTCTGTCTGTCTCTCTGTGTTCTCTCTCTCTCTCTCTCTCTCTCTCCCTGTCTCTCTCTCCCTGTCTCTCTCTCTGCAGGTTTTCCTGTGGTGCTTTTGTAGCTGGAATTGCTCCTGAATAAGGCCTATGCTGATAAGACAAGAAGCAAGGCACACTGAGACTGTTTGTTCTAAATACGTTTTTAACTTGAAATGGACTGCACACAGGACTGTTATATCCCAAATTTGGGAACCACAGGGATTTCGTGTGCATTACAATGTTTCTCAAGGTTTTCACAACTTTGGAGGTTTAGCCTCATTTGTTAATTATAATGTGTTTATTGCACATTACTGGATGTGGATCAATATGTAAACTGTAGAGATGCAACCTGGTCATTAAAATGTTTTTTTTTCTTCTTTTTTTTCCCTTTGGTGGACCTCAGTTCAATGTTGGGTTCCTAAATTGGCCCTCACCTATCAAAACTTTGAGAACCCCTGATTTACAACATAGTACATTGCCATAAAACCTAATAAAAACTCGAGTTTTTATTTTGTCAGCAAGATATAATTACAATCAATAAATGGAGATTGATTTTTATAGAATAGAAATGTTTCAGCAAATTATTATGTACACTGAAACAGTATATTACATCAGAATTCACTCTGGACAACTATGAGCATTCCTGGGCTTTGAATGCAAATCACCACCAGAGGACGACATAACTCCTTTAGAATTGATCTTGAATCCACCTGGGTCGTGGGGCCCTACGCAATTGCGTATTCAGTATAGGGCAGCTACATAAGCACGCATGCACACATGCATGCACGCACATAAGCAGCCACTCATGCTTGCCAACACACAAACATAATGCACATGACACACATTGAGCAGTAAACCCGCCTCAGGGAGGGGTAATTGGTACGTACGTCTCCGATCTGCAGGATGAGAGCGAAGGTGGAGAGGTGGGAACAGCTGCAAATGGTGTAGTTCTCATTGGAGTATGCCACCCAACAGCCCTCTACCGACCAGTGGCTGGCTTCCTCCTCACTAGCGGCGGCACCAAACTTTCCAGCCGTCTGTTCTTTTCCCTCCCAGTACACACAGGTCACCAGGCCAGCCTCCGATTTCTGAGGAATGCGAAAAAAAAACATCACAGTAAAGACATCAGACAATCGCTTTAAGGATGATGGATAGAGGTATGGGTAGATGGGTGGATGGATGAGTGGAGGTATATACAGATAGGTGGGTGGATGGGTGAGGTATGGATATATGAGTGGATAGATGGAGGTATGGAGAGATGGGTGGATGGATGGAGGTATGGATAGATAGGTGGATGGATGGATGGATAGGTGGATGAATGGAGGTATGAATAGATAGGTGGATGGATCAGTGGAGGTATGGATAGATAGGTGGATGGATCAGTGGAGGTATGGATAGATAGGTGGATGGATCAGTGGAGGTATGGATAGATAGGTGGATGGATCAGTGGAGGTATGGATAGATAGGTGGATGGATAGATGGATGTAGGTATAGATGGTATGGATGGGTGGATAAGTTGATGGTTCACCTTCTTGTGCTGGATGGTGAAGTTGACGGGTTGGGAGAAGTTAGAGTACTTCGTTTTGGGTAGAAAGGCGGTGATGATGTCAGAGTTAATCTCAGTCTGGTTCTCTGTCTTGAAGAAGCGGTGACTGAGAAGCCGCTCCATGCCACTGAGGGTGAGGACTGCAGCTGCTGCCGATCCTGCAAAAAGGTTTTTAAAAAGTTTTTAAAAATTGTTTGTCACCTATTATGATGACATGCCAAGAGAATAGACCCTTTTCACAGAGGCATCATCATAGGACAAGTGCATTATCTGTGCCCTGGTACATAAAAGGAGCGGACATATAATTATATATGATAAGGAGTTCGGTCTAGACCTGCTCTATTTGAAAAGTGTCCAGAGATAACTTCTGTTATGAATTGGCGCTATACAAATAAAATTGAATGTAATTGAATATAATTAGTTGTTTGTCCAATGATGACACCTCTGTGAAAATTACAGAGAGAACAGGTTTGCCGTGTTTCGAAAACATTCAGATAATTCAGTCATGCCTGGAATGGTTTCATCCAAGCAGCAGCCATGACCGCCTGTTTGGGAAGGCCTGGCGGAAATGACTAATATGTAGTTCCTCTAATGGCCAGGTGGCTTGCAATGGCCCGCTGCCATTAGAAGTCAATGGGAAAAATGTGATTTCAGTATCGTAATACAAAGCGAAAAAAATTGTCTTTGTCCGGTTAGTGGTTATATTATGTATTTTGGGGAGTCCCGTTTGACAGTTTTATTTCATTAAAAAGTTATTAAGGATTGAATATTAATGAGTTTTGGTCATAGACTACTGTTCAGTTCCCACCATCAATGTGCCAAATATGGATAGTTTCCGCTGCTGGTTGCAAAAAACTCAAGCACTGTCGGCGTCCATAATGTGAAATCTACGGCTTCATAACGGTTGTGTGTAAACCAATGGCTGACGTTACGGATGCTACATCCATATTTTTTACAGCCTATGGTTTCATCGTCCCATATTTGATCACATGCCTCAAGATCATTAATAAGAACAATGGGAACAGGTTCATAATGTTCCAGAAACATCCAGAACATTAAGTTAAGCCACAATAGAGAGGCTAAGTCACACCCACTACTATGGGGAAAGTTGTATGCAAAAGGTTTTAATCTGAATCTCCATGAAATGTTCCTGGCAAGGTTTGTCTAATTTAAAGAGAATTTTCCACATCAAGAAATATGTAGTTTGTTCAAAAAATGTTATGGGTACAAGACTGTGTAGGCATAGAAAATGAAACAGACTGAAACGGACTACAGTACCCATACATATAAAAACAGAGGAGCCTGGTCTATAGAGGCAGAGAAGGTTGCTCCTCCTCTATTTTTGAGGCAAGAGAGAGAACAATATGTAAAAAATAGTTATTGGTTGAAATAAACCATTACCAAATCTCTGTAATTTCAAAAAATATTTTTTTCTCTCCTATTTGGAAAAAATCCATTATTGAAATTCTGATTAAAATGCTTCAACAGCGGCACCTGCAGACAGGCAAGAGCAACAATGGCAGTCTGTGTGAAGTGGTGGTGGAGGGCAGAGGAGGATAGGCTCCTGTATGTACTTACAGAATACAATATTGACATTGCGTTGGTCCAATGATAATTTCCAAATTTCATCTTCAAATCTCTACCACTGTATTGTATGTAAGTGTGACGAACTGGCAGTAAAGTGATAGATAGAATTACACATTCATGATATAGCTTGGATTTGGTCAAGGTGAGAAGAACATCACATATCCGTGTCAGGATAGACAATGTTTTTGAATTTCGCATCCTCCAAAATAGACTATCATGGCAGTGCACTGGCTAGATGCTGGAAAAGCTAATAATAATGCAACTTCAACCAGAAAATTTTGCAGTAAATGATGTACTGCCGACCCCATCACTTTTTTTGGAAGTAATGAGGACATGGATGAGTGTCTCAGCATGGCAAAGGACAGGGAGGGCCGGAGGCAAGCAATGTTGTTGAGGTGGAAGAAGGCAGTTTTTGTGACGTGGGGTATAAACAAGAGGGTGGGGTCAAGGATGATTCCAAGGTTGCGGACCTGGGTAAAGGGGGTGACACTGGAGCCATCGATGTTGAGTAAGAAGGTCTGGGTGGAGCGGGTGAAGTTTGGCCGATGATGAGGTTTTCAGCTTCATTGCAGTTGAGTTTGAGGAAGTTTTGTTGCATCCATGATTTTATGTAGTGAGGCAGGTGGTAAGGGTGGAGTGGGTGTGATGGTTTTGGAGGAGAGGTAGAGTATCATTAGCGTAGCAGTGGAAACAGAGGCCATGATGGTGGAGGATCTGTCAAAGAGGAAGGATGTACAGGATCAATGGGGACCAAGCACAGAACCATGGGGGACTGCATGGTGACTGAGGCAGTGGAATATTTGCAATTGTTGATGGAAATGTATTGATGTCTGTCAGAGAGATAGAAGTTAAGCCAGGAGAAGGTGGTGCCGGTTATGCCGAGGGAGTAGTGAAGGCCTGAGAGGAGGATGGAATGGTTGATAGTATCGAAGGCGGCACTGAGGTCAAGGAGGATGAGGATGGTGAGGAGGAGGAGGCGCATGGGATGGCATTTTGGCAAGGTCGGCTCCGGTCAGATGGCGCAGAAGGCAGTCTGCAATTTATATTTGTGTTCAATTTTTTGTTCGCTCTGTATATTCAAGACTTAAAACGTGAACACAATGAGTGGATGACTTCAGCTGCATTTATTGCAGAAAGATAAGCTGTGTAACCTACAGTGTTGTGCTAGTTACTGAAAAATAGTAACTAGTTACAGTTACTAGTTACTTTGTAAAAAAGTAACTCAGTTAGTAACTCAGTTACTTAAACCAAAAAGTAATGCATTACTGAGAAAGTAACTTTTTAGTTACTGTAAAACGTTCTTCCAATGCTCCCATTAAATAAAGAAAATTCCCCTCTCACCGTCATTTCAGTTCCTGTACTGATGCTGAATAATACGAACTGTTGATTAAAACAACCGTTTCAATTCATTTGCATCCACATCACTGAATCTAATCATCCAAGCAATATGATCCGTTGTGCACCAACACAAACCTTAACACAAACACCAAAGTATTGCGCCAAAGGGGGGGGGGGCGCGCCTCGGACCTACGGCCGACAGGGGGGGAGGCGCGCGCAATAGTAACACACCGCGGACCTACGACCGGGGGGGGGGGGGCGATCGTAACACACCACGGACCTATGACCGGCGGGCGGACCTGTGACTGGCGGGGTTGTCTCAAAAAGGACGACAAATACGCGTCTGGCTTGATGCTGCGCCGGACGCCGGCGCATTGAAAAACCGGACAGTCCGGCTTTATTGATCGGGAACTGTGTGCCGTTGTAAAACCTCACCAAAAGGAACGGAGTAACGCAGCGTTTGGTAACGGGAACGGAGTTACTGAATTTATAAAAACGCGTTGCTGAAAAAAGTAACGGCGTTACTAATAACGCGTTACTACCCAACACTGGTAACCTATGACCTTTGCAAAACATTAGCACATCATGAACACAGTGTGCACAATTCATTTCTGCACTTGATCTTCCTTGGCTTGAAGAAAATGATTTACTAAATTCTTAAATGTAAGGATAGATTTATATTGCTATCAAAAGCAATCATGAGTTGTGTGAGTTGTAACCCGGTTCCCTGTTCATGGTGGAGAAATCACGTTCACAGTTCACAATGCACAGAGAAACGGTGTTTCACACTTGAAACTTGTTATTGATTTCTGAATGAATGGACATTTGGTTGGTTTTTTTTATTTTGGTTTTTTTTTTGGTGTTATTTGGTGTTTTGGCCTGGTGGGGGGTCTCGTTGGCTTAGCAGCCCGGTACAATTATAGGGTAAACACTGGCATCTTGATATTGTTGTTGGTGCAGTTTGTATGCCTCCAGATGGACAGTGAGACTGGTTCTTTTGGAGAGTCGTCCAGGAGTTATGTTGTAGTATTGCAGTCAGTAGAGTCAACATGGATGTTGAAGTTGCCCAGTAGCAGAACAGATGATGAAATGCCACAGAGCTGAGTTAGAAATTCAGACAGATTAGATGGAAATGCAGGATTTGGCTTGGGGGGCTAAAAATGATAGCAGTGACCAGGGGTTCAGGACCAGACAGTTTAAAAGCAAGGTGCTCAAATGAAGAGGGGGTGGGAATGGATATTGCGCTCATTTTTATGTATTGTTAATGCAGTGTCACTATTCCTCTCAACCAGACTGCACCCATTAGATACACCTACATGGAAAAACCACGCCTGTCCTGGTGTAGTTTTTCCATGTAGGTGTATCCAATGGGTGCAATCTGGTTAAGAGAGAAGTATTCCAAGGTTTTTTGCCAGGTTTTGGTGAGGCAGAGAAAGTGGAGTTTGTTGTCCATAATGAATTCACTAAGGATGGGACCCTTGTTGTTTAGGGATGGGGTGTTGAAAAGTGTGAATTTGAGATGGGTTGCTTTGGCCAAGGTTCATAGGCAGGCAGAGTGTGTGCGTTGTTTGTTGTAATGATGTAGTGGAGCTGTGAGAGCTCCAGGCAGAATATGACAGAAGAGTATGACTTGTACAATGTGTGTGTGTGTGTTTGTGGTCTTTTGCAAAATACATCGTGGGATGATCAAGAATGTGAATATTCATAATTTATTTGATGAATAAATGCTCCATACACAAAAAAAATCCTCCTGTCCTCCACAATTTCTAAAGTCACCACCCTCCACTACTTATAATCAAAATGGAGAAAACCCCTATGGGAAATTGAACAGGGCAGCGAAAAGGTTAAACGTTTTCTCAATTTCTCAAAGTAGTTTGCTTTGGATATTTTGTTGCTTACATGAGACTGACTTATTTTATATTTAATGTTGGTGATATTGAGTTTAATTAGGCTGGCTAAGGGATGGATTGTTAGATAAAAGTTTGTCAGCATTATGTGAAAACAGTATGTAACCAGCATAAGAACCAGCAGCTACAATAGGATCTGATCTGCCAGAAGACCACGACAGTGTATAAACCTTATTCACCTAGTGGCCATATTGGTTAGTAAGGGTTTTCCCACCCAGGTAGCATTTAGAATGCATTTTGATTAGGTGTCATGGTTTCCTCAAAGACTCCAGAAGGTTTTCCCCACCAAACTAACCAATATGGCTGTTAGGTCAATAAGGTCTATGGGCCCCATTCAGTTCCCCCACCAAGCTAGCAGCGGGGGTAATTATTCCTCACCATTGTTGTCCTTAGCCAGAGCCTCAAGGTTGACTGCCATGCTGATTCCTTTGATCGAAAGGACACTCTCTCCATTACTGCTACCGGGACTGAAGGTCTGTATACTCAAATCTAGAGGGAAAAGTTACAGAGACAGAAGTCAATAAACCATCAAGTTGATTGTGATCCAGCAAGCCTTACCCGAGTTTCTAGTGCCTCGTTCCTAGTACCTAGTTCCTACAACTTAGGAACTAGGTACTAGTACTAACGCCTTAGTGGCATGTTTCCTACCTACTACTTGAGTCTGCACAGTCTTGTTGATTCCATTCTTGTTGGGTTCTACCAGGGAAGAAACCAGACCCTCGGAGATGTCCAGGATCACACTGCCTGTATCCGCATGACCATTACTGCTCACCGCCTTGGACGATCTGGGGCTAGCACCTGACACATCCTGGGGCAAATTGAAAGTGTTGCTATAATTGGGTGACAACTTATTCAAGGGAATGAATTGATTAAACATTTGCGTGACATATATGCTTTATGTACCAATGATACGGAAAAGCTGTTTTTCACTGTCTGCAAAAAAAAGCAAAGAACAAACTGTCAATATCAGTTGACAATATACTCCAGCCTACATGTCTGTAGGCTGCCAGATTTTAAGTAACTAACCGGATCCAGAAATCCAGGACCAGATCCAAGGTATTCCAACCAATCACGACACGGTGTTCATGAAAATATATCCCCTTTAAAATATAACTGAGGCAGGCGATTCAAATGCATATCTAAACTGCATTGTGAATGGTTGAAATACCTTGGATCCAGTTCTGTTTTTCTGGATCCCTCTCCCACTTAAAATGTGGCTTCCTAAAGAACACACATGTAGGCTGGAGCATTTAAAAAAAATCAAGCCACTTGTCTTCTCGTGAGAGACTATTACCTAACTAACTGAGAATCCATACACTAACCTCTTCTTGCAGAATGACATTAGCATTATCCTTTAGCTGTTGGGCAATATTTCCAAGAAAAGTTCTTTCTTTTGTTTGTCCCTGAAACAGCACCACAAATCCAAGCATGTTCTATTACATTTTCATACATGTTCAGGTATAGATCATTTTCGATCTTCGTGCCTCTACCAAACTATTTATTTTAGCTTTGTTTGTAATTTTGTTTACAATTTCTCTTGTAAAAAAACCCAAATGAATAGTACTTGCCTCTGGAGGTTCAATTGCATCAAGAATGGTCTGAATACCTATTTGGTTATTGTGAAGACAATAATATATTTATTATTACAATGAAGAAGAAGAAGAAGAAGAAGAAGAAGAAGAAGAAGAAGAAGAAGAAGAAGAAGAAGAAGAAGAATGAACATCCTCTACCTTCTACTAGATTGCACACCTTCTGTGCAAACTTTCATTTTAATAAACTCTCTGTACACTTACAAAGTTCTCAATGCTTCGTTTTACATGTAGGGACCCTCATTATGCTACCATGGAAGTGTGGTGCGATTTTGAGCCTTGTTAGTGGTACAGAATTGCGATTTATTTTATTTGCCCCTACAGCTAGCGTTATAAGCTAATTAGCGGTTTTCGAGAACTTTGGTTCTATTCGACTAGAATGAAAACTGATCCCAGAGAACGGTCCAACTCGGTGGACATGTGTTATGATCATATGGTCTCATTTTGCGCCGGAATTCTCCTTTAAGTGATTTCCTTGAATCGATCTGAGTTGGTTGAAGACTGTAGGGAGAGTTAGTAAGTTAGTTTGTTGTTGTTTACGTTTAGGCCCCCACTGGCTTCACTCCCTAGCTTGCACTAGCCAGTTACATTGGGTGGTGTCTACGGTTGCAAAGGGGTGGAACATTTCCGGTAAATTCCTGGTAAGTTTCCAGTAAATTTCCATGGGAAGTTAAGCTGGGGAATTTTGGAAATATTCCATATTGGAAACTTTCTATGGGAATAATGAGAATTAATGTGAATTTAGGGGAACTAACTGGGAATAAGGGTAATGTAATCCAAGTGTATCATATCGAAGCATAAATATAAACAGTCATAAGAAAACATCCATGCAAAACGATACAATTAAAAACAAGATATTTCAACAGATTTATTTGTAAGTAGAACAGAACAAGTTTTAATTATTTTAATGAACAATCATTTGTTTCATTGAAGAACAAAAACATGAATGTTGAGTTAAATATTACTCATCCCCCCAACCCCACTCATTCGAAAATACACCCCCCATCCAAAAATCCCCACAAAGTCCCATTCAAAATGTTAAATGAAAAAAGCCCCTCTCCCTCCAAAAAGTCCCATTAAACATGCAAATCTTCCTTCAAGCAATCCTTTGCATTTTCTGTAAAATAAGACAAGAGCTTGTAAGAATACTAATGCAATGACATGAACAGATATATAAATAGTAAGGCTAGCTAAACATCTTGCAGGAGGCAGAGAAAAACAGCATCACATTTGAGGTAGCTAGCATCTATATAAGAGTGCCTCATAGATGGTAAATGAAATTATGCTAGCTATACCTTATTTAGCATCTAACTTATCAGCTAGCTATCTACTAGATGAATACATGTGTATGTGATATTTGCAATTTAAACATTTAATAAATATATTTCCGCATAATATCATCAAAACTTACTTCACTTTGTGTAGTCCACAGGCTCAAATGTGTGCTTTCAAGTATTGTGCTTTGGGCTCAAAAGTGTGGTCCAGTCTTCTAGAAATCATCTAGACATGTGATGGTGGCATGCACAGTGCCTGTAGGGGGTGTGGTCTCAATAGCCATGCAGTTAGCAGTGTGCTATGTGCATGTGATTGAGGAATGGCATAAAGTTTCCGTCTTTGAAAATTCCCTGAATTTTGCAACCCTAGTGGTGTCGCCATAAATGACTCATCATCTTTGACGTCCTCCCGCGAGTATGTACGCGCTAGTATGTGTCTGTGCTACTATACGTGCTACTATATAATGAGCGCCGAGTACAGTCAATGATTTTTTCATCACTTTTGTTGCTATCGCATTTGTCCATGTGGAATCCTAATGTTTCTGGACTTAAATGGTTCTTTTTTTTTTACGGAAACCATTACACCCCTCGTGAAAATGTGATGTTATTCAATGTAAGATATCTACCGATCTCTTTAAGTTGGTTTTATACCTGTATTAGTGCATTGCTAATGACAGTATGTTCAATTTGTGTTTCTGCTCACTTTGACATAACGAGACATCCAGTTCCCAAATCACCCCAGTGGATGGGTAGTATCCGTCAAGACAGGAGCAGTAGAAGGTCCCTGGTGCATTGGTACACATTGTTTGGGCTCCGCAAACATCCACTGTCTCTCCGCATTCATCTCTGTCTGAGGAGGAGACGGGCGAATGGTAGACCCTTTTTTTAAGAATGCCAGTAAATGCATAACATTATTAGACACAAAATCAACAACACACACCATTGCATGGATTTGCAGAGCTGGCAATCATATCCGAGATGTCAACATGGTAGCCGCGGTTACAGGTGCAGAAGTAGGCCCCAATTGTGTTGTTACAGATGGCTTCAGGGCCGCAGATGGTGATGTCTTTGAAACACTCATCAACATCTGTCCAGAGAGATATCACATATTTTACATGAATTTCATATTTTACCACATTTGTCCTCTTTCATATTTGGTGATTTGGAAATGTATCGATCATTGGCTGGGTTGGGTACATGACACCCATTGTATTTGTTAACATAATCCACAGGAATAATAACCACATTAAGTAGACAAAATAGTAATTATTTGGGTGACTTACTACAAGCTCATCTAAATTTAACTTTTTAAAACCTTTTGTGGTTTACATGAATTCAATTTAAACCAAAAACCTTTAATGCACATCTGAGTGATATTGATCTAGTCAATGTGCAGGTTGTATAAGTATTCCAAACTTTGGCTACATTGCCTCCTATGTAGCCTGGTACCTGCCTTGGACCCAGTTTCCCAATAACGATGGATCCACGCTCGTACGATCCTTCTTACAAATCTTCTTTCGAACGATCATTATTTTTTTCCGTACGTTTCCCGAAACTCCTCTTAACATGAACGCGCGTGCACAGATATAACGATCGATCGTAGCCTTGTAACTGTCCACTGACACAGTGCTGAAATGGGCTCTGTGGGGGAGATGCAGGAATGTTGTTACATGAAACTGTAACTTTTGTGGCAGCAAAAAAATATCTCCCCATCAAGGCCAACAGCAGAGTAGCATACGAAAAGAATAGACTACAATAGCCTATATGAATGCTAAAAATGTTACAACACAATTGATTAGGCCTAGGCCGACATGCTATATTGCTAAACAGCCTATGGCATAATTGTTCAATTAATTAATTGCTCACGTGAAATGACACACCTATATAACACCCTCCGGAAACAGGTAAGGCCTTTTGCAAAATGGCAGACAAGGCTTGCAAGCGAAGGGAAGCTTTTAAAGCTGACGAACTGCATATTCTCCTTGAAGAGGTAGAGGCAAACAAAGGCCTGTTATTTGACAGGTTCAAAGGCACCCACACGAACAAACAGAAAGCGAAGAAGTGGGGTGAAATTGCCGAGAGAATGACTGCGGTCACTGGCTTTCTTTTGAGTTTAGACACAGACAGAAAATCCGACAGAAAAATAACAAAAAAACGTTGGTTTGTCAAACCTGATGTGCATTTGTAATTCTTGTATTTACGACGCAGTCCTAACAGTGTGAAAATCATGAAATGACTATGTTTCCCAATGTTTGTCAATTGTAGCCTAATATGAAGCGCAAAGGTCTCCACAAATCATATCATACACTTCAGTGGCCGCAGTAGATGAGCGGCTGTGGTGCTTTTAATGTCAAAAATATGTGCATGCTTTTGTGATAAAAATGTTAACATGACTTGGTTTAAATCCTTGAAAAGAAAAATATTTGTCTGGCTTCATAGCATCATTACAAAGCAATTTTGTCAATAGACTTTGCCAATACACTTCTGCATAAGGGAGGGAACAGACATGTTCTAAAGGCCATATGAGTCCTTTAGCCTCTTCATTGCTTTGTCCTAAATAACTCGATGTGCCATAGAGTACACCCCAAATAACGCGTTACGCCAATACCCTGTGGGAACCGGCAATGATGTTTGATACCCTTAACAAATTAATTGTTTAACATTACCCAGTGTGTCTGGATGATTGGTAATGTTAATAGTAATTGGTAATAATTAATTGGTAATAGTGTTGTGGAGTAGGCATGACGCATCAAATTAACATTATTTGTTGACAGGTTGTATTAATTACTCTAGAAACATAGGACTATATAGTGCAAGGGACAATGCAGTATGTCAGAGCAAATAATGGCTGGTAGACAGCATGTGCTAGCGCTCCGTGCACAAGAGAGAGGCAGAGAGGCGGCAGCCGAGGCGTCCACCAAGGCGTCTCCGGAGTCGCCTTGTTGCAATTAATGCCACAATTCGGCAAACCTTTGACCCCCTCGAGGTCTACAATGACGTGGCAGTTATTCAGCGTTACAGGCTGCCCAGGGAGGCCATCAGACAGCTGCTTGGAACCATCAGCCAAGACCTGAGACGCGCAACCAGGAGGAGCTTTGCGCTCACACCGCAAGTGACAGCTCTTGGCCGCTCTCAGGTATTATGCAACAGGGAGCTTTTTGCAGGTCGTCGGTGATGGTCTGGGCCTGTCCAAGGCGTCAGTCTGCAGGTTGGTCCAGGCAGTGACTTACAGCCTCCTTCGACTGGTGCCGCAGCACGTTCGTTTCCCCACCACCAGAGACGAGATGAGTGCTACCCAAGAGCACTTTTTTCGGTCATTTCGCATTCCACAAGTGGTCGGAGCCGTGGATGGAACTTTAGTTCCGATACTGACTCCTCATTGTGGATGCGCACATCTTTATATGTAGGAAGGGATATGCAGCTGTAAACTGCCAGATGGTGTGCGACCATCAGGGCATCATCCTTGATGTCGCGGCAAGATGGCCTGGAAGCACACACGACTCCTTCGTCTTCCGAGAGTCCTCCATCGGTCGGCTGGCTGCAGCCTCCAGGGGAGAGTGGTGGCTCCTCAGAGACAGTGGGTATCCTCTTCGGCCTTGCCTCTTTACACCAGTGGCTAACCCTCGAGACGTACACGACGAAGATTTGAAAGAGGCCCACCGTGTGGCCCGGTGCATCGTAGAACGCACAATCGGGAGATGGAAGTTGCGCTTCAGATGCCTCCACAAGTCCGGTGGGGGGGCTCCAGTTCCCGCCAGAGAAGTTGTGCGCTGTGATTTGTGTGACAGCAATGTTACATAATATTGCAGCTAAGGCCGGGGTAGTGTTAGGTGAGCCGGAGAATGGCGATGAAGACGATGACGACGAGGAAGAACAAGGGTTTCAGGAAGACCTCCCTCAAAACTATGTGGCTGGTTTTGATACACGTAGAAGAGACTTATTTCTAACCCCCCCCCGCCTCTCCCACATGTCACTAAACATCCCTGTCAACACCAATCCCCACCATTTCGCACCACATACCCCTTTTGCCTGGTCCTTGGCTCTTTTCTTTTCTTTTTTCTTTTGTTTTATATTTTTTTAAATTATTTTTGTTTGGCTTTATTGTTTTCTAACGTTATTTTAGGATATAGGCTATGTTTTATGAGTAGCCTATATCACAGTCTGCAAAATCCCCCCACTCTCTCTCACACATTGTGAGTGCCCTGCCTGCTCAAACATTTTCTGGACTTCCCCGCTTTATTTTGTCCCTCGACAACAATTGTTTCTAAGAATAGGCCGATTTGTAACATCGTCTTTATCAATCACCAAACTATAACAACCTAACGGCACACAATAGGCCCAGACGTGACACACCATTACCAATAATATAGACTAAGCTATATAGCCTATCGTAACTTTAGCCTCAGTGGAGTCACCAGCTGGACATTCAGTGGTATTGGATGTTTTGTAATAAAACACATCCAATACCACTGAATGTCCAGCTGGTGACTCCACTGAGGCAATGTTAACGATGCTCGTAGCACGCTACGAGTACCCCTGGAGCTCTCGTTAGCTACGAGCATTTTAACGACGGTCGTTACGCAACAATGCTTTCTGGAAACTGTGTGAAAACTGTCGAACGAACCACTTAGGCTAACGATGCTTTCGGGAAACTGGGCCCTGGGGGGTATTGCACAAAAGTCGGATAGGATAATTGAGTAAGCGCGACTTGGACTATCCTGCTAGGCCAGGGGTCGGCAACCCAAAATGTTGAAAGAGCCATATTGGACCAAAAAAACAAAAAACAAATATGTCTGGAGCCGCAAAAAAATAAAAGCCTTATAGAAGCCTTATATTGAAGGCAACACATGCTGTATGTATCTATAGTAGCTATATTAGCCTACTATAGAAATGACTAAGTTAACTACAAATACATAATGAGCCTTCATGATTAAATGTTTATTTTTCCTGCAGTGCATCCTGTAGAGCAGTGGTTCTCAACCGGTGGGGGACACTCTCCCGGGGGGGGGGGGGGGGCGCGGGTTCAAAAAGGACAAATACGCGCCCGGCTGGGCACGTATTTGCGCCGGACTGTCCGGCACCCCCCCCCCCCGTCGGCTGTAGTCCGCGGTGTGTTACTATTGCGCGCACCCCCCCCCCCCCGTCGGCTGTAGTCCGCGGTGTGTTACTATTGCGCGCACCCCCCTACTAACAGTGGGGTCCAGGGCCCCACTGTTAGTAACTTTTAATGTTGCATTGTCGAAGCAATCAGTAGAGAAATACAAAAATTCAAGCGAAAAAATGAAATGAAAGTTTGGGCAATGAATTTATTCAGTTCAGATCATTTATCAAGCCTGGAGATGATGCAACCCCAAAAGGACTGCTACGAATTATACTCGATTGTGGACTGCAATCTATGTTTCCAAATGTGTATGTAGCGCTACGGCTTTTTCTGACTCTGCCCGTCAGTAATTGCGAAGGGGAGCGGTCATTCTCTCTTCTGTCCAGGATTAAAAATGAACTGAGGACGAAAATGTCACAAAAACGCCTCAAGGCACTTTCTCTCATGGCAATTGAGAGCGAACTTACCAATGCACTGGACTTTGATGATATCGTGGAGGATTTCGCACGGAACAGAGCCCGGAAAAAATGCATTGCATAGGTGAAATGCATTACTGTCAATTAATGTAAGGAACTGTTCGTATTGAGTTGCTTTAAGTCGTTTTTATTTGTGGTTGAAAGCGATGCATTCGAAATTCGTTCAAATCGCCAAAAATTGCATAAATTATATATATTTTGTATCCTGTTTTGGTTAAATAAAGATGCATTTATTTGTAATAATTATTGTGAGGTTGCCTTTCCTGTGCTACAAATCCTGCTGAGTTGCAGGTATAGGCCAATGACTTATTATGGCCAATAAGTGTGTGTGTATTCTGGGTTCGTGTGTTTATGTTGGAAGGGGGGGGGGGGCCTGCGGAGTCCACGTGCCCAGGGGCCCGATATGTCATAATCCGTCTATGCCCGTCGGCCGTAGGTCCGCGGTGTGTTACTATTGCGCGAACCCCCCCCCCCCCCCCCCGTCGGCCGTAGGTCCACAGTGTGTTACTATTGCGCCCCCCCCCCCCGTCGGCCGTAGGTCCGCAGTGTGTTACTATTGCGCCCCCCCCCCCCCGTCGGCCGTAGGTCCGCAGTGTGTTACTATTGCGCGCACCCACCCCCCGTCGGCCGTAGGTCCGCGGTGTGTTACTATTGCGCCCACCCCCCCGTCGGCCGTAGGTCCGCGGTGTGTTACTATTGCGCCCACCCCCCCCCCCCCCCGTCGGCCGTAGGTCCGCGGTGTGTTACAATTGCGCGCACCACCACCCCCCGCCGTCGGCCGGAGTAATCCTCTGTTCTCCTCAGTTATTTTTCTCTTTTTCCCTTTGGGATCCATGGCCCATCACACAGCCGCCGGTTTGTTTACAACAGCCACCTGCCTGGCATCCCGCCTTACTGATAGAAACGTGTGTCGCAGGCTATGACGTAAATCTTCGTTGAGAGAAATGTTGAAATTTTATATTTATTCTACACATTTTTACAGCATTGAAAAACGTTAATAATGTTTGTGTCATGTTTGTTTTCCTACAGAAACCATATTAAAACCAAAAATATATTTCTCGCCCCCATCTTTTTCCATTTTCAAACATTTTTGAAAAAGCTTCAGGGAGCCACTAGGGCGGCGCTAAAGAGCCGCATGCGGCTCCAGAGCCGCGGGTTGCCGACCCCTGTGCTAGGCGGTATCCTGGCTTATTCGGTTGCACGCTTGCCAATCCAGGATAAATAGGCCCGGCTCAGAGCTATAGAGAAACGTCAGGTGAAGCTAGAATAGACCTCGCGATCGCTCACAGAATCACCGATCGGAACATGGCGTTTCATACGTCACGGCCGCTGAACAGCTCCTTATTGGATACCCGACCCGAGGGGACCCGACGGGACCCGAGGGGACCCGACGGGCCGGGTCGGGTTCGGACTCGGACTCGGTGACGTCTGTGCGAGTTGACATTTGAAATGTAAACCAGCTTATTCTGCATGGTAGCAATGGGCTGTTTCACATGTTGCAAAGGTTCGGCTGTGTGATTAAAATACATTTTATAAATATGACATAAGCGTTGCGCTCATCTGTTTGTTGACATTTCCAAATGCGCTGCAGTTGCGTAATAAAAGGCGGACTTTCATAAACACAAACGTAAATGTGTCATAGTATGAAAAAATATAGACTTTAACTGTGTTGGCCTGAGTAACTTAATCAATATAAAAAACAGCCAACAGATTTAAATGAAATGAGAAATGACTATAGGCCTATATGTAATATTTTAATTCGGGATAATTAAAATGATGCAACATACTTAGAAAGACCATGCACATGCTGTAAAACACATTAATTCCTCACAGGATTGACGGTGTAAATACAGGTGAATCACTAGGATTAATCTTAGCCTGGCTGTTAGCCTGGTCGGGAGCAGGCTAACTGCGGAGAATAAATCACCATGGTAACTCAGCCGGGAAAAGTGTGAGCCGCTTTCATGCAACCGACTTGAGGCTAAAATGTAGCCAGGATACCTAAATCCGTAAACAAATCCCGGCTTAATCCCTTATCCTACTTTTGTGCAATACCCCCCTGGCCTGTGTGTGTGTGTGTGTGTTGGTATTGCCTTCATCACATTGTCTATTGACCCTTGTGGTGCTCTTGCCAAGAACTTGTTGAGTACCTCAACAACATCTATCCAATACGCCGCTTGTGTATTTAGCTCCCAGGTGACAGCTTGTTCCACTCGGCCTTGTGTGTACCTTGTGTTTGTAAATGTTGTGCGTCTTTGTTTTTCTTGTGTCTTGAATTTACATTAAGTAAATCTGCGAGCTTAGCACAGTGTCTGAGTTGCATCTTCTGTAGGCTATCCACGGTGCCTACACAGCGAGGGCAGATGGTGGAAGCCCAAGACTAGAGTTTCAGCTGCATGTAATGGCCTGGGCGGACTGCAGTGTGCGTCTTTATGCGGGCATTGTTGTTATTGTTATTTGACTATGTTGCAAATTGGGATTGGCACACATCTCAATTTGGAGAACAACATTTCTTTTTTCAACATTCACAATTGGTCCTATAAAGAATGTCTTGTTGTCAACGTGAGAGCACGTTATGTGCCACAACAAATCTCAGTGCATGCTAAACCAACTTGATTCCATGATGTAAGCAAGTATTTGTGTTTATATGTGTGATTCAGTGTATGAAATCCCACAATCTCTACAAAGTATTAGCTCAAGTTGGCTGGCTGACAACAGAGATGAGAGAATGTCTCTGTTGCCGTTACTAAGGCCAACTGTGCTGGAGTAGTAAACTACCATTTGTGTGGTCAAGGAGTCTAGAGACGTGATTGTTTTCACGGTGTGAGTCAGACCCCATGTAATTCAATGGAAACTGAGATACAACTAACAAAAGTGATTTATTTTGAGCGTGAATTACAACACAATATGATTATAGATTTTATTTTTTGGTATAATAATAAACCTTCAACGATGCTTGCTCTACACAAGCGCCTCCTAACTGCATCACTGTTGTGCCAACAATGACGGTAAAGCACACCCTCTTCTGTAATATTGCTCTTCTCACCCTCTAGGTCTATGTTGTTTACATTCTAAATCTAAATTCACATTGACTTGGGTTGGGGTGCTCCTGGACATCTCTAAGATTCACTCATTCCCTTGGATATAGGGCATTCAGAGGACTGTGTGACTAGATACCTTCACAGGTGTTGATCTCGTCGGGGGCTACGGACGGGTCAATCGATATGTATCCTGGTTTACACTGGCAGATATAAGTTCCAGGAACATTGGTGCAGTTGGAGCTAGGGCCACAGACGGTGGAATTGAAGCACTCGTCAATATCTAAACAAGGGGGCAATTGGTAGGAAGAAGAAACACATCTTAACAAACAAACCTCAATGTCAACCAAAATTGCTCCAAAAATACAAATGTATTGCGATGTTGTATGTCACAGAAAAATATGAATAACGTGTTCATATTCAGGGGGATATTTTCATGGTGGGGTTTGGACATGGTGGGAAAGAAGTGTTTTCTACAGACCTTGGCATAGTGGAGCTGCAGTAGGCACAATGTGATACCCATCATAGCAAGTACATTCGAAACTTGCTGGGATGTTCTTACAATCTCCACCACAATTAATTTCGAGACACTCGTCAATGTCTGCGAAGAGAGATAAAAACATTTTAGGTAGAGAATATCATAAAAGCCAGAAACAGGGAAAGGAGGAGGCTGTTGTCTTTAATGGATTTGTCCCTGATCGGTGTGTCAGTGAGAAAACACATGTTTGTTTAAGGTAGCTGGATGTCGTACTTGATATTTCAAATAAATGTAAAAATATATTTCAAATAAAAGAAATATACACTGGCCTGTCAATTATCTACCACCTACTTTTTGAAGGTTTGTTTCATATTTGAGGTGTCTCTGAGGTTTCTCAACAGAAAACTGACTTGTTTGTGTGTGTCTGTGTGTGTCTGTGTGTGTCTGTGTGTGTGTGTGTGTGTGTGTGTGTGTGTGTGTGTGTGTGTATGATTGTTTGCACTGCACACCATGGCCAGTATAGATAGCTACATTTACTATCAAAATAGGTGTGAATGTAAAAGAAAAAGTGACTCCAAACATTGTAAAGGGTTTTTTGGAGGGATACCTTGGCAGCTGTGTGAGATTCCTAGTTTCCTTGCTGGATTTGTATCATTGAATCCCAGCAGACAGGTACAGTTGTATATTCCAATCCCGTTGGTGCAGTTGGAATCTGGACCGCAGATACCAGGACTCGTCACACACTCATCTATGTCTGCCAGAGGACATTCAACAGGCATAGTTTACACAACTATACACAAAATAAGAATCATAATCATCATTATTATTCATAATAATTCATGAATAATTAAAAAAAAAAATATTGTTGTTGTTGCTGAAAGTATATGTTGTTTTTTGGAGTATTATTAAGTGCAGATTTCAACCTGCAGTGAACAAATAAACTAAGCTAAGTGACGCTAGGTTAAACTAAACCAAACTAAACTAAACTAAACTGAATAGAAACCAATGGAGCTTACCAACGCAACCATAGGAACCATTAACAGGAAGGTGCCTTAGGGGGATTTCATATCCAGATACACAAATGCAGCCTCCCCCATCGGTACATTCAGCAAGGGGACCACAGGAATCTGGACCACACTCAGAATGATCTGAATGGGCGAGAGTACACACACCAATACACACACATACACATCAGGATATACATACACAAACACTCACTGAATAATTTTGACATGTGTACAGTGAAGGGGAGGAATGTAAAAACAATTCTCACAGGTTACAAAGCCAGCATGGTTAAAATTGCTCAGTCCATTATCAAGTGGTCTGAAGACATGAAAGCCACCCGGACAGATCACCCAGTCAATACTAATGCTGGAGGATCCACAGGTGCTTCCACAAGAACACGTTCTGGCAAATCCACTCGTTGGTGTCAGGGATTCATTGACAGGATAGCTCACTTTCACAGCCACTGGGTAATAGAAGCCACCCAACATGGAATAACATATAGTAACCGCTCTATCTCCACCAATCCCTGTGAATCGCCACCACTTGTTCATTAACAGACGGTCACTTTTGGGGAAGCCAGGGAAGTCGTTGCTGGTAAAGGCCCAGTTGCGCCATGGATCCGTCAGGTTGGTGTACCCGTTGCAGGAACCTGGATCATGCATTGATGTGATGCACTGGTGTCAACAATATGGATCTCATTCATGATAGTCACATGCCAAATGAATGAATAAAATAGCCTTACCATTGAGGTATTCACCATGTGAGAGAATGACAAGCAAACCTGAGCAGAAATAAAATAAATATGGAGGTATCATAATCAGCTGAAGCCTTGTCATTTGTGCATTTAATAACCAAGCACTAAATTATTATATGAAGTATATGCATCCAAGTGTATGTATGTGTGTGTGTCTTTGTGTATGTATGTATGTATGTATGTATGTATGTCTGTCTGTCTGTCTGTCTGTCTGTCTGTCTGTGTATGCCAACATTTGATACACAATCTATTACAGTCTATGGCTGACACCTTTAGCTATAGCTGAATTAATCATTACATCCTACGATGAATATTTTTAATTCCTTAGAGTGCGGTTGAAAAGTGAAATTCAAAGTAAAAAAATACTTACTCAGATGTAAAAGCAGGGGCGAGTAGTACATCCTGGCAGGTCCTCCTCCTCTCAGTGCACAAAACACTAACCCTTTCTGTCCAAGGCACACATCTTAGGGATTTGCACAATAACCAAAAAGTGTTAGAGGAGGGTTTGAGCCAAATGCAAAGAACAATGCAAATAAACCACAACCTAATCAGAACATGTAGAATAACAGACCACAGCAGGTGGCCAGGAAGGAGTTCCCTAGCTCCTATACTTTCTCATAAATATCATATGTATCCAACAAACATTCACTGTAAGTTGCTTTGGAAAACAAAAACAGACGTTCCGACCCAGAATAGTAATTTCCAAGGAGAACATACTGGCTGTAGCATTGTTGTCGGAGAAGCCAGTATTTCGATTTAGCATGTTTCCTTAATCTCTGATGACATACCATGGTCATTTTATGATTTAGCTCCTTGTACTTAGGTGAATTCCTTGAAACCAAATTTCATCAATGAGAAGTAAACAGGAACTGCACATAGGCCTTGTGCTCATTATTCCCGGAGTTAAGTTGCATAAAGTTCATAATATAGGCCTATACTCATTTATAAACTGGGTTGAATATTCGTAGGTTATTATATCAGTATATTGCAACTATAATGTGGAATCAGATCATTGTATCATGAGGTTTTCCATATAAACTCAAATTACATTGGGAAATTCACTTCAGAAACTGAATATTAGTGGGTGTCATTTAGGCACTGCAGAGAAAAGCTTTTGAGCTCTTGCATCTAACTATTTGTTATTTGTAATTGTGAGAGGGTGTGCTTTGTGGTGTTTGTGTACTGTGGTCAAGTCACCCAGGATTTCTGTCAAACTAATGTGATGTAAATATATTCAATGTAAATTAAAGCATGTGTCGCTTTGCAAAAGCCTCAAGCATTTGTCTTGTAAAAAACAGGAGCCACTGTTATTCCAATGTGTTGTTTTTTTTGTCGTGACATATACACACATATATAAGTGTGAACTTGTCCCTACTGACATTTGTGGATGTCATCCCCTTCAAAGTTGCCCAGGGGTGCAGAGGAAACTCCAACCTTTTTGGTTGACCTTCTTGACCCATGGTCAGCTGGGTTAACTTCTGTGGGAACATAGTTTCACTGTTATGGTTGGCTTGACTTTATGATTCTCTGCACCCGATTGCTTACGTAAACAAAGAATCTTCTGGATTCATTGCATATATACCTGAGGACAACCTTACCATCGGTAAATAACTTCATGGAGCTGTGTGTCAATCTCCTCAATAATGACATCTGCAATTTCCACAGCTAGAACAGAGTTCAAGTCTGGGGATAATAACTTCCGTTTGAGGGGCAAGTTTTTCAATTCAATCAATTTCAATCAACGCGAAAAGAAACCTACATTTAACATTCTCTATAAACAACTGAAGAACCATGTTCACAAAAGGAATATAAATGAATTGTGTAGCATATACTAAATTCATTTTTGTAAATTCAAAGACCTGCTATTTCCCTTTTGGTAACACTTTACAATAAGGTACGCAAAACGTGGGTAGTTACTGAGGAACGAATGAGTAATGAATGATTAACGACCAGGGCCCTAACTGGGGCCCTGTAGTGACAGTTACTCAGTAACTACTGAGGAGTTACTGGTAAACAGACTAGGGGACTACTGTATTCGTTACTGAGTAACGAATGATGGGTAACACTTTACAATAAGGTACGCAAAAAGTGGGTAGTTACTGAGTAACGAATGAGTAACGAATGATGAACGACCAGGGCCCTAACTGGGGCCCTAACGGGGCCCTAACAGGGCCCTAAGTGACAGTTACTCAGTAACTGAGGAATTACTGGTAAACAGACTAGGGGACTACTGTATTCATTACTGAGTAATGAATGATCAACCCTGTCTCATCAAAATTACGTTCCCAGGGAACTATTCGGCATTCTCAATTACGTTTGTCTGAAAACGTATTTTGTCCGTGATTACGTTTCACTGAACGTATCACAAATACGTTCGTTCTCAGCCTATTTTTTTGCCATTTATTTACCTATAGGATTATGTTTGGTTGAAACGTATCCCAGATATGTTAAATGTCAACATATATCATATTATTGTCATTAAGGCATATTTCCCTTTCGGGGAACGTTTCATTTAACGTGTTTTGTCCCTGATTACGTCTTGAATCTGAATTGAGCATATGTTTTGTTATTTATTAACCTCTTGGATAATTTACATTGAATTGAAACGTATCCTCAATAGGCTACGTTAAATATCGATAACACATTTGTCGGGGGCGGGGGGGCGGTCCGGGGCTGGGGGGGGGGGGTCCGGTCCAGGTCCGACCCTGGACTGGGAGCATTCCCAGTCCAGCACAGTTAGAAATGTAAGCTTTTATATTTAGGATAAGATATATTTTACTGTAAGATGGACATTATTATACGTCACGCGCAACACGTATCCTGACGTTGATCCAAAGTGCCAAACGTAGAGGGGTTACAATAAAGGCCCTTAAATTGTATGACTGTTACATTTTTCTGCCTATTCTTTTCCCATGGTTTTGCGTCCAAGTCACGTGACTTTCAAGATTCACGTGACTTTTTCAGATTCCACAGGACTCCCTTGTGACGTCACTCCGTCTGACGGATCAAACCCTCGCCCACTACACGTCTGAGGTTGATTTGCTGATCAACACATTATTCCGTGGCAGCGGGAGAAACTAATGTTGACAAAGTGACGAGTTACGATCGGATGTTTGTCCTATTGGTTAGTTACTCTATGTTTTCTCTCTCTGATTCCTGCACCATGTTTCAATGACGTCAGGTTGCTAGGGGCTACAGCTGACAGACGCCGTGACCACCTGGGAGGACCTATCAGCCGGAAGTACTGTCCTTACTGTACTACTGTTTATGTTATAATGTCATAATATTGTTGACAATAAAAAAAATATAAAAAAAAATATTATTGTCCCACACCACAATGTATGTCCCACAAGGTGAACTCCAAACAATTCATGTTTATCCAATTCATGGACAAACAAAGCAGCTGGAAACACGTCTAAAACACTTGAAATAGAATATTTATATTTTTCTCTCCCTATTATATGAACAAAATATGATCAGGTTATACTTTCTCTCTTGAAAACGGGCAAAACGCTAACCCTAACCCTAACCAGGAAAATGAATTTAAAAAACTACAAACGTTCGGAAAATGCAATACACTCAAGTGTGCGGCGCCATGTTTTTTCCGCCATTTTTTTTGTAGGCTAGTTCTAAAATGTTTAGTTTACGTTTTCCCTATTATGTGAAAATGTGTCAAGGAACTTCGCAAGTGTATTATATGTTTTAGGGACCGGGGAGCACATTTATTTAGTCAGATTTCATTTTTACTATTGTTAATTGGGTGAAATCTGGTTTTGACCTTACCCAGTAGCGCCCCCTAATGGTTTGGCAAAGGCCACAAAGGACATGATAGAAGAAGTCAAGAGCTTTCCAAAAATGTTTTCCCCATGTTTGTATCACATTGTGTTGCTTTTCTGTAAGCCTTTAAAAGAGCCTTAGGTTCAAGGTTCAAAGGGCATTCCTGAGGAGCAGGAACCATCCAGAATGTCCACAGTGGCAGATCTGTATTCTGTAGATCAAGACCTTTCCAATGGTGTCTTCATTGTCATCCTACGACAAAGTTTCATTTTTATCTGCTCACTGAGAAGGCACTTACTGATGTGTACTTTCTCAGAGCCTATATAGAGCCAAGATGGATAAAATCACTAAAACATATTTTAAGGGATATTTAGTGGCAAAATGTGTTCAACATATTGATGGTGACCTTATCCTTAGTCATGCTTTTCAATTTGGAGCAGTTTAGACCCCATTTACCCCTTAAATGATTCATATACATATTTCCATATTACTTAATATGACCATTTATAGCCATTGTGTTCCCTTCCCCAGGGCTGACAGGATTGCCCTGGATGAACAATATGGTAATGCGAATGTATGTCTGTGTGTAGTTACATTTTTACCCACAGTTGTTTTTAATTGACCAAGATATGAGCTTTTGAAAGAAAGTAGGCCTCTGCCATAGTAACATAAGGACTTTGTATAAGAACATGTAGGACTACAAAAAACATGGCACCGCACACTTCAGTGTATTGCATTTTCCGAACGTTTGTAGTTCTTTAAATTCATTTTCCGGGTTAGGGTTAGCGTTTTGCCCGTTTTCAAGAGAGAAAGTATAACCTGATCATATTTTGTTCATATTATAGGGAGATTGATGTTGTAAAAATATAAATATAGGCTATATTCTATTTCAAGTGTTTTTAGACGTGTTTCCAGCTTGTCCATGAATTGGATGAACATGAATTGTTTGGAGTTCACATTGTGGGACATACATTGTGGTGTGGGACAATAATAGTAAAAGAATAGGCAGAAAAATGTAACAGTCATACAATTTAAGGGTCTTTATTGTAACCCCTCTACGTTTGGCACTTTGGACCAACGTAGTCAGGGTACGTGTTGCGCGTGACGTATAATAATGTCCATCTTACAGTAAAATATATCTTATCCTAAATATAAAAGCTTGCATTTCTAACTGTGCTGGCTTTAAAAGGTACACATAAAAAGTACAAATTATGTTCACAGTGTGTTGGCTTACATATCTGGGCCAGTTCAGCCAATCAGAAAGCTTCAAATTATGTTTCCTGTACCGTTTGTGGCTGGTCGATTTTCATTATACACACATTATTTTCTTTACATTTCAATATAACTGCTACAGGGCAGTATTTCGCCAGCCACTGACGATAACCACCCATCGGCAATATAAAACATTTTAATAAAAGCTGGCGTCGTCACCATAGCAACGGTCGCTGACGCTCATGGGAACTGTAGTGTAAATTGACGCAACAAACCAATGAAATTACGATATTTCTCGGAAAAGAAGCATACATATTTCTTAGCGATGGCCACTACACAACACTGCTGTATCGTTAATGATCATGAGTATACATTTATACTGTAGTATACAGCGGCCCATGCTGCGGCCCGTCATGTATAAATGCAGGTGCATCTATTTGGGTCGGACTGGGAGCATTCAGGGTCCTGGACCGGCCCACCACTGGACCGGCCATCCTCCCCCCGCCGGTCCGGTCCGGGGAGGGTCGGACCTGGACCGGACCCCCCCTCCCCGGACAAATGTTATCGATATTTAACGTAGCCTATTGAGGATACGTTTCAATTCAATGTAAATTATCCAAGAGGTAAATAAATAACAAAAAATATGCTCAATTCAGATTCAAGACGTAATCAGGGACAAAATACGTTAAATGAAACGTTCCCCGAAAGGGAAATATGCCTTAATGACAATAATATGATATATGTTGACATTTAACATATCTGGGATACGTTTCAACCAAACATAATTCTATAGGTAAATAAATGGCAAAAAATAGGCTGAGAACGAACGTATTTGCGATACGTTCAATGAAACGTAATCACGGACAAAATACGTTTTCAGACAAACGTAATTGAGAATGCCGAATAGTTCCCTGGGAACGTAATTTTGATGAGACAGGGTTGGAATGATGAACAACCAGGGCCCTAACTGGAACCCTAACAGGGCCCTAAGTGACAGTTACTCAGTAACGAATACGAGTCCCCTAGTCTGTTTACCAGTAATTCCTCAGTAGTTACTGAGTAACTGTCACTTAGGGCCCAGTTAGGGCCCCAGTTAGGGCCCCGTTAGGGCCCCAGTTAGGGCCCTGGTTGTTCATCATTCGTTACTCAGTAACAAATACAGTAGTCCCCTAGTCTGTTTACCAGTAACTCCTCAGTAGTTACTGAGTAACTGTCACTTAGGGCCCTGTTAGGGCCCCGTTAGGGCCCCAGTTAGGGCCCTGGTCGTTCATCATTCGTTACTCATTCTTTACTCATTCGTTCCTCAGTAACTACCCACGTTTTGCGTACCTTATTGTAAAGTGTTACCAGAGAAACAATGCTAAGGTACACTATTAACTATAATGCATCACAGAAGGCATGTTTATTTTCGCATGGCACCCTTCAAACGCCACATAGGCAGGAATCAGATTTTAAAGAAATTTAAACGGCAATCAATAAAAGACAATAATTAATGTAAAATGAATTGACAAAAATAATGGAATAGTCAGTGTTGTTTTTCATATTGCCAATTAACCCAATGAAGCAACTAAAAAAAGAACCAGTTTTAAACAATTCCCTGCTCTCGAGGATGGTCTAGTTAGTGAATGGCAGAACAATTCCCAGCCAAAAGGTACTGGGTTCAATCCCCATGCCAGTCTACCTGTAGACATCCTGGAGAAAACGCCTATAGTCCTTTGTGACTACATAGTATCATAATTAGTGTCTTCATATTGTCTTACTCTAAATCGTATCTATACTTCCATTCATTCAAGGGGACAATACTGCTGTGAATGTTTGCGGCTCTGGCAAACCACTGAAACAGTTCATCTACTCTATGGTAAGCCACGTATGGCAGGACTTGAACTGGGAATACACAATTAATTAAATATCTGTTAGGCAATTTGTGTGTGTGTGTGTGTGTGTTAGGACATAGGCCGACTGTTGCTGTGGGTGCTAAGGGAATATAATGAGATTGATCCCATTATCCTCTCTGGTAAGAGTTGTTCAAAATGCTTTTTCTTTTGAATATACCTACATGTCTTTTGTTATTTCTCTGTGTGAGTGCACTGTGTTCTCATGAGAGAAAGATGTGATCGTGGTTAGCGATCCGTCCCAACTGTTCAGTGGTTTGAACAAACAGGATCAAGTGGAGCCGGTGATCATTCTTCCCATTGTTTTTCTCATCTCCACTCCAATCTAAACATTATGCCAGTCTCCATATGATAAATTAAAAAAATACATTTTACATTATAATTGTATTGCTTGGGTAATATTAAGTGGATATCAAAGGGTTACGGAAGGAAGTTTACACTTTTTTCTTTTTTTACACTTCCTTCTGCTTGTCAGCATGCATGCTATTACTTTTGAGCATATTCCTCTACACACAGTTAAGGTGAAAACCTAAGGCATTTGAAGACAACCTCAAAGTCCACAGCTTCTCATCTTCAAGAAGTCAGCATTGCCAAGCTGTGATGCTACCTTTCCGCTTTCATCTACACACCGCTAAGAGAAGGTCAGAGAACCACTCGCATGACACAATCTGACTTGAAATAGACTGACCTATCACCTCCAACTTTATAGTGTTTTATTTTTCAAAAAGACAGTCTTAAAATTCAAAATTCCCACACAAATGTAGTTGTGGACTGTGTGGTTGATAGCTGGTCTACAGCCTCACCTGGCCTGAGTCAGACTGATTGGACTCTGGACTGGGTGGGGCTGCACACCTGTGGTGCAGAGCAATCATGGCACTCCAATAAATGGATTTACAACATCTATCTGTGTTGGAGGGCCCGAGCAAAAGCCAAGTTCAAGTCATTTATTGTCAAATGTGCAATCACTTAGTCATATTGTAAAATTAAATGTTATGTGTTCCAACATTGTAGGTACACTAACATATAAAATAGCATATCAAAAATAGAATAAAAAATAAATAAAATAAGAGTATCTAAAGATACAGTAAAGTGGGAATAAAATAAAATAAGATAATTAATATAAAATAAGATAAATAGAGTAGCCAAAAAATGAGTAGCAGAAGACAATGTATGGATATGGAGACAATGTATGGATTTGAAAAGCAGCAGGTATGTAAACATAACTGATCTTAAAGATACAGATGTGCAGGTACAAAGTGCATGTGCATATGAGTATTAATCTAAAAGTGACATGGGTATGAGGTATAAGTTCAGCGGTTCAGTAGCCTGATGGCCTGTAAGTAAAAACTGTCGTGAAGTGCGTGACTGACTGCTCCTGGGTCACCAGGGTGAAAAGTTAGTGTGCTGGGTGACTGGGGTCCCTCGTGATGTTGGCCTTTCTCAGGCATCGGGTGAGGTAGATTGTCCATGGTAGGCAGCACCTGGCCCGTGATGGTCTGGGCGGTTTTCACCACCCTTTGTAGGGCCTTGCGGTCCGGGGCGGAGCAGCTGCCGTACCAAGAGGTGATGCAGCCAGAGAGAATGCTCTCAATGGTGCATCTGTAAAAGTTGTGAGGATGTTGGGGGACACGGCAACCTTTTTTAGCCTCCTCAGGAAGAAGAGGCGTTGGCAGGCCGTCATCGCTGTGCCCGTATGGTGAGTCCAGGTGAGGTCGTCGGATATGTGAACACCAAGGAACTTGAAGTGGTGGACTCTCTCCACTTCAGCTCCATTGATGTCTATGAGGAAGTGTCTATCAACTCCTTGGACTTGCTGACATTGAGAGAAGTTGTTGTCCTGGCACCACGCTGCCAGGGCTCTGACCTCATCTCTGTACGCCGACTCATGGCCACTGAGGTGGTGTGTGGCAGGGTAACACTTTACAATAAGGTACGCAAAAAGTGGGCAGTTACTGAGGAACGAATGAGTAACGAATGATGAACGACCAGGGCCCTAACTGGGGCCCTAACGGGGCCCTAACGGGGCCCTAAGTGACAGTTACTCAATAAGGAATACAGTAGTCCCCTAGTCTGTTTACCAGTAACTCCTCAGTAGTTACTGAGTAACTGTCACTTAGGGCCCCAGTTAGGGCCCCAGTTAGGGCCCCAGTTAGGGTTCCAGTTAGGGCCCCAGTTAGGGCCCCAGTTAGGGCCCCAGTTAGGGTTCCAGTTAGGGCCCTGGTCGTTCATCATTCGTTACTCATTCGTTCCTCAGTAACTACCCACTTTTTGCGTACCTTATTGTAAAGTGTTACCTGTGGCAGGAGCGACTCACAGTAGTTAAGCAGCAATCCGGTTGTGGAGGGTGTATGTGGAGTGTGTGTTGTTGCCACACTGGCGCCCAATGTGGGGACCAGGGCGGGACACGGAAGGGCTGCCCAAAACCGCACTGGAGCCACCGGCTGTGGTAGCAGACAGCCACCTCAACACCAGCTCCTCCTGAACGGCAGCGACGGCCAGCGGAGGAGCGGGGAGGCAGCGCAGCTACCGCCACCAGCAACCATCTATGGCTAGCCTCCCCCGGATCCAGCCTGGAGCAGCCCAGGCCAGCCGCCCCTCTGCCAGGGCACCAGGAGTCCGAGGCCCCATGCTCCAGGAGGAGATGGGGGGGATCATGCCTCGTCGCCCTGGTGGAGGGGGGTGACTAAAGACTGTTCCAGGCCCTCCGAGAGCTACCTCCGCGGCCCAGCTGTCGGGCCTCCTCCGAGCCCATCCAGCCAGCCCCTGCAACCAGCTACCCCAGAGACACCTCCGCCAGCTGGAGCAGCAGCCCCAGGCCTCCGGTCTCCGGGACGGAGGGGGAGGGTGGGGTTGGCGTGTGACACTGGGGAGGTGTGGAGGTAGTGGGGTTTGGGGGGGGTTGTGTTCATTATTTTTTTAGGTATGGCAACCCTGTAAAGAGTCCAGTGTGTGTTTTATTTCTGTTTGCTTGGATGGGGGATGGTGGGGCGGGTAGGCTGAGGCTGGGGATTCTCCCCGGCCTCAATCTGGTGTTGGGGATGTGTGGAGGGTGTATGTGGAGTGTGTGTTGTTGGTGGCTGGTCTACAGCCTCACCTGGCCTGAGTCAGACTGATTGGACTCTGGCTGGGTGGGGCTGCACACCTGTGGTGCAGAGCAATCATGGCACCCAGGATAAACCATCTATCACCACACACACTCGAGGAGGAGCCACTGTCTTGGCAGCTTGAACACCAGCTCAGCAAATACCACCTGCTCTCCAATAAACATGTTGAACATCTACCCGTGTCCTCTGTGTCGGAGGGCCCCAAGGAAAGCCACTTAGGTGGCGTGTGGCCAGGAGCTACCCTGCCACACCGGTGTAATGATATGTAGGCCTAATAAATAAGATAGGGTTAGGGTTAGCAGTATCAGATACCCATATTTAATGTGTTATTTTCTCCTTGCAGGCATCAAAATGATCTGCGACTGGTTTGTGGAAAACTACGACACTGCTTGTACATAGCATTGTATATACATACTCAAGACTGTAAAGCACACAGTAATCATCAATGGCTCTCGTGGCTGTGGCGATAAGACAGCTGATTGATTTAATAAATTGATTTCAAAATTATATTTTATTTCAATGTAAGATATCCGATTGCACAATAGCATTTTGCTGAGCCTGAGCTGGTGCCACTGACAATAAAAATGAATTGTGTTACAAGTGAGTACTTTATTTGTAATGCCATGTTCATAGCTGGTAGGCTAAAGGCTAAGCCCTGTGTTTATTTTAATCATGTATTTATGACATGTCCCAGTATACACATCACAAAGTAATGTCTATAGACAACTGTTAGCTACAGGTTTTGGGCTGTGTTCACAAAGACACATTAGCCTCTAATAGAGATGCCAATGGACCACCCTACAGTCCAATATTTAGACTTTATTTTAATTTTTACACAATCGTGGATGACAACTGTATAATTGTATGTATATAATTTGAGTATTTGCAGCCATGGCAACAACAATCGACATGGGTCAGTTATTTTTTGTGAGGCTGTCAATGCTTCCTTCCTACTACCTTCTCCCTTCAGAATAAAAGCTGATTTTTGAGCTGTTTTGCACCAGACATATATTGGCCAATTCTAAATGTTATGCAGCCTTATACAGTAGGCTATGCAGATGACTGGCTTCTCATGGCCATGCTTCGACTGGCCACCAGACGGCGGAAGTCCCCTCTCTGCATACCTCTCTTCTTACGCCTGATTTCCACCGGGGACGTAAGCGCCGCGGTCACAGCTGCTGATCGCTGTTACTCTATCAATGAAAGCATCCCCACCGGTTGCGCCGCGGAACGTCTCAGCAGCGTCCCAGGAGCGGCACGCCGCGCCGCAGCACTATCATTCTGTAGCGTCACCGGTCACTTTCCCCTGCTGCACACGTTTTAAATAACATTCTGAAACATTCTGTCCGTCTCCATCCGTTCAAGACCAACCAATCACTGCTAAATATCAGCTCTGATACTTTAGTTACCACCATTTTAGAAAATGTTTATATAATTGTAATTTTTCTCCTCTCCAAATCTGACAAATGCATTCATGATGTTTTGAAATTACCCAGCCATTGTCCAAAGAATACTCCCAAAACTATGCTAAATTCAGATTTAGTTTTCTATACTGATGTTGCCGCTACTGGTCTTTCTCTGCCATTTCACATTTACAACACAACATGAAGCAACTTCATTCACAGGGATGTAATCATTTAGAAATAAAACATCTTTATTAGTCAATGAAAATAGCATTTATTACCTCTCCATGTTATTACAAATTGATTTGGCAACTTCTCCACATCTAACCACACATATCTCTCTCTCGTCACGTCATCGGCAGGTCTCCTGTCCTTCTATGGGAAGATTTCGACAAATGACTGAGATACGCCGCTGGCGAGGTACTCTCCTTCCACGAAACACTGACTGCTCGTCCTTCAGAATCTCATGTGTGAAGCCATACCTGGCCGTGTCCCTGGAGAAACGGGTCAGAGAAGTTTCATTTTAGTCCCATTCTCTAAATTAGTTCACATGGGTGGGCCAGTTCTCTTGTTGGTAGGTGTGGGTATTGGCCCCATTTCTATATGGTCACAATTAAAGATATTGCAATTATTTTGTAATGTGATGTACTGCAATACTTTTTTGTGCAATTTAAAACATTAACATTAAAACCAAACCGCAATATTTAGTGTATTTTTTTCAACCCACCCCTACTTGTTTGTGTGAATGCATGTTCAGGTAGAACAGTAGAGTGTGTGTGAGTGTGAGTGTGTTGTGTGTGTGTGTGTGTGTGTTACAAAGGATGAGCAGACCAGAGACAGGTTAGCAGTTGTAAACCAAAAATAAAAAATATTTTGATGGATATGAATCAATTTGTTCCATGTCGAGTATTCAAGAAGAAAATACCAATACATAGGTCTAATACAAACATGGAAGCATGTGGGGCGCATCATACTGAACCTCAATATGTAGAGGGAGTATCGTGGTAGCAAGAGATCCAGCCATTGGTTAGCGTCGTCTTCCTTTACCAAGCGCATCACACTGTCTGATAGAAGACTGAGCCCTGTGATTGTACTGCCACAGAACTAGGACAGAAGGGTAAAAAAAATACATTAAACATCATTAATCAAATCACTATAGAGATTTAATTAGCTCTTTCATAACAAATACACATCTTTATGCCTCTTTTGAAGAGATTTATGAAGAGTCATTACATAGACGAAAGTGATTTAAATAAATCTAAACCTAAACGATTTTGAAAGAAGATAAAGCTGTTCAAACATTTAGACTATCAATGCTTTTTTATTATGTTTTAGGCCTACGTGTTTTTACCGCAGGGATTTTATTTTTTCCCCTTTGCAAAACACAATAGCTTCTTAAAGAGGACCAATTTCTTCCAGATTAATCTTGTTGACATTGGGCGATATTTCACACTCTTAGTTTGCTGTGTATTACAAATAAACTGCTTTGAATATCAAGCTGTGCTTTTCCTGTGGATGTATATGTAGTATATGCAAGTGTATGAACTACAATCTCATTTAAATTACAGGACGAAAAACATTTAAAACCATTTTATTGTGATCAGAAGCCCTCCCTTTAATTTTCACATCCACACAAAAACAATGGGTGTCTATTTATATTTGAGTAATCAATAACACACAGATAACTAATATCCTAATCTAACCCTTTTCTGAATTAGTTTTGATGACAAAAGGATTGTCATCAAAACATTTTTAGATCAATAATATCCAGTGTTGGGAACGTTACTTTAAAAAAGTAATTAGTTACAGTTACTCACTACTTGTTCCAAAAAGTAACTGAGTTAGTAACTGAATTACTTTATAATAAAAGTAACTAGTTACCAGGGAAAGTAACTATTTGCGTTACTGTAAAAAAAAAAAGTTGCTATATGTCAATGAATTTGGATTTTTCTGAGCAGTTTTCACAACGGACTCGCCATCTCTGCTGCTTCTTCGAATCTGTTTGGTGTGTGTGTGTGTGGCCTGGCTTGTGTGTAAATGCAGTTTATTCAATCAATTCATAGTAACGCACCGCATTTAACGTTCAGTAACGATAACGGCGTAACGACGGAAACAGTAATTAGTTTGATTACCCCATTACTGAAAAAATAACGGCGTTACATAACGCCGTTCTTTTAAACGGCGTTATTCCAAACACTGATAATATCTCCACCCTACTTCCAGATGTATTATTTAGTCGGTAACACTTTATTTGAATGGGTGTGCATAAGACTGACATGATGCTGTCATAATCATGACATGACACCTGTCATGACACTTTGTGAATGCTTATGACAGTCATTAAGTGTCATTCGGTAATTCGGAATCTTCAGAATTGACGAGGCATTTTGTTGGTTCTTTTTACTGCTGTATTTACGTTTTTTACATTATCTTTTTGGTTGGAAATAGGTTGAGAGATAACTGGCACAGAGGACATCAGATTAGACATGCAAAAACATTAATTTTCCCATTCATTTCCCCACTGACGCCTCCCAGTGCTCGGGGTGGAGCGCAGGTAACGTACCAGCACTGTCCATGGTGCTGAATCCTCGAATGACACTTAATGACGAATGTCATAAGCATTCATAAAGTGTCATGTCATGATTATGACAGCATCATGTCAGTCTTATGCACACCCATTCAAATTAAATGTTACCATTTAGTCAATATCATCTTCGGATTTGATTTTGAGCTAAATTGTAATATGATAAATACAAGTCACAAAAATGGAAATATTCACGCTGCATGAATGGTTAAAATCCAAATCCAAGTACAAGGTGATATTCATAGAATATGGAAATTGGAGGTGGATGTTATAGAAGATCTAGATATGTTTTAGTGACAATCCAATAACAATTGAGAGCTATTGAAAATACAAGTGACAAAAATGGATATCAAACAACTTTATTTTCTGTAAGGAACTTTGTTGCATACACCTCACATAACAGGACATACAATAGACATATTGAAGACAACATACATGCAGTGCAGCTTAGTAAACAGAACAGTTATAGTGTACAAGATGTGCTTATGTTTGCACAGTTCATTAGTCTGACGGAGGTGGGCACAAAGATTGACATGGCCTGTTGGGTTGTTAGTGTTGGTGATTTGTATCTGTGGCCTGAAGTTAGCTGGTTCATTAAATGAAACATCCAAGTTCGTCAATGCATGGAAAATGTGTTAGATACTTGCGGTTAAAAAACTATATGGTACCGCCAAACCACAAACTACCCGTCCATTGTCTAACCTAGGCCTACATTGAATGGGCAAGGGGACATGGGGAAAAAAGGGGGTGTGTCAACAAAAGTGACTCCATGTTGCTCCACATAGCCTACCATATTATCAATGCACCAATAAAGTCATAATGCAATCTAATAAACAAATAATTCGGTAACCCTTCCTTTTACAGTACGGTAATTACCAGCTAATGACCTGGTAATAAGATGTATTTACTATGTAATAACCAGGTAATTAAATGTAATTACCTTGTAATTACCAAGTACTTACCAGGTAATTCGACAGTATTTAATTACATATTTATCTGGTAATTACCAACAAGTTACCTAATGTAATTACCTGGTAATTACCAAGTACTTACCAGGTAATTACACAGTATTTGAGTACATATTTATCTGGTAATTACCAACAAGTTACCTAATATAATTACCTTGTAATTACCAAGTACTTACCAGGTAATTACACAGTATTTAATTACATATTTATCTGGTAATTACCAACAAGTTACCTAATATAATTACCTTGTAATTACCAAGTACTTACCAGGTAATTACACAGTATTTAATTACATATTTATCTGGTAATTACCAACAAGTTACCTAATATAATTACCTTGTAATTACCAAGTACTTACCAGGTAATTCGACAGTATTTAATTACATATTTATCTGGTAATTACCAACAAGTTACCTAATGTAATTACCTGGTAATTACCAAGTACTTACACAGTATTTAATAACATATTTATCTGGTAATTACCAACAAGTTACCTAATGTTATTACCTGGTAATTACCAAGTACTTACCAGGTAATTACACAGTATTTAATTACATATTTATCTGGTAAATACCAACAAGTTACCTGATATTTACTAGATATTTTCCTGATATCTACCAAGTAATTACCCAATAATTACCTGTTAGATATCCAGCAATTGCATATTGTAGACAATAAACCCACTGAATATGTCTATATGTGACTTTGTTAGGGTGATAATAACTTATATATTTACCTGGTACTTACCAGGTATTTACTCAAGAATGATTGCATATTTACCTGGTAACTACCACTTATTAAACCCTGTGAATTACCCTGTAAGGAAGGTGGAACTGTACTGTAAAAGGAAGCGTGGTTTGTTTCAATGATATTACCATATACTTTCCTGGTAACTGTAGATTATAATCCTCTAGTTTTGAACATGGTATCTGGCAAAAACTCCCATACCTCCCTGATAATTATCGGGTAATTATCAGGGTGATATCAGAGTTTTACAGAGTAGTTACCTTGTAAGGAAGGTGGAACTGTACTGTAAAAGGAAGCGTGGTTTGTTTCAATGATATTACCATATACTTTCCTGGTAACTGTAGATTATAATCCTCTAGTTTTGAACATGGTATCTGGCAAAAACTCCCATATCTCCCTGATAATTATCGGGGTGATATCAGAGTTTTACAGAGTAGTTACCTGTAAGAGAGGTGGAACTGTACTGTAAAAGGAAGCGTGGTTTGTTTCAATGATATTACTGTAGCTCCCAAGTAGTACACACGAGGCCAGAGGTCTTTGTTAGAAAACAGGTTTATTTTCCAGGTGGAACCAACCCGTGAGAAATGGGTTTAAAGAGAACAATAATTCAAATCAATAAATACGATTGACAATATGCAAATGTCCGTTTTTTCAGCAGCACAACAGGTGTTACATTTACACCAAAAACCACTACACACACCTCACATACAGTCCACAACTCAATATTAACTTGTACATTTACAAACTTAACTTACATATACATATTCACCACTTTACGTCGTATGCAAATCCCCATCACGCACCAACCATGCAGTGGAATGCAACATAACCGTTCACGTTCTTCATAGACGTAAATAAAAGATAAACATGCCTCGTCCACTGCTAACTGCTTAAGGAGGGAATGTTCTAGTATGCGTCTTCCTTGTCCTTTAGAGTTGTTCTACTTTAAGTGCCTTTAGCTTTTAACTTTAACTTCTAGCTTATAGAACGTGCTGCCTCTTTCGCGCTGTTTGGCTAGGTGCGTTGCTAAAAGGTGTCGTATTCCGGCGGCAATTAGTTCCGCCGCAAACAGTAGGAACAAAAAAACGGGAGGTTAACAAATTAAACAAACTATACCAGGACAGTACATAGTTACCATATACTTTCCTGGTATAGTTTGTTTAATTTGTTAACCTCCCGTTTTTTTGTTCCTACTGTTTAGAATGGCATTGGGGCGGAACTAATTGCCGCCGGAATACGACACCTTTTAGCAACGCACCTAGCCAAACAGCGCGAAAGAGGCAGCACGTTCTATAAGCTATAAGTTAAAGTTAAAAGCTAAAGGCACTTATAGTAGAACAACTATAAAGGACAAGGAAGAAGCATACTAGAACATTCCCTCCTTAAGCAGTGGACGAGGCATGTTTATCTTTTATTTACGTCTATGAAGAACGTGAACGATAGTATTGTGTTGCATTCCATTGCTTGGTTGGTGCGTGTGGTGATTTGCATACGACGTAAAGTGGTGAATATGTATATGTAAGTTAAGTTTGTAAATGTACAAGTTAATATTGAGTTGTGGACTGTATGTGAGGTGTGTGTAGTGGTTTTTGGTGTAAATGTAACACCTGTTGTGCTGCTGAAAAAACGGACATTTGCATATTGTCAATCGTATTTATTGATTTGAATTATTGTTCTCTTTAAACCCATTTCTCACGGGTTGGTTCCACCTGGAAAATAAACCTGTTTTCTAACAAAGACCTCTGGCCTCGTGTGTACTACTTGGGAGCTACAGTAATATCATTGAAACAAACCACGCTTCCTTTTACAGTACAGTTCCACCTCTCTTACAGGTAACTACTCTGTAAAACTCTGATATCACCCCGATAATTATCAGGGAGATATGGGAGTTTTTGCCAGATACCATGTTCAAAACTAGAGGATTATAATCTACAGTTACCAGGAAAGTATATGGTAATATCATTGAAACAAACCACGCTTCCTTTTACAGTACAGTTCCACCTTCCTTACAAGGTAACTACTCTGTAAAACTCTGATATCACCCTGATAATTACCCGATAATTATCAGGGAGGTATGGGAGTTTTTGCCAGATACCATGTTCAAAACTAGAGGATTATAATCTACAGTTACCAGGAAAGTATATGGTAATATCATTGAAACAAACCACGCTTCCTTTTACAGTACAGTTCCACCTTCCTTACAGGGTAATTCACAGGGTTTAATAAGTGGTAGTTACCAGGTAAATATGCAATCATTCTTGAGTAAATACCTGGTAAGTACCAGGTAAATATATAAGTTATTATCACCCTAACAAAGTCACATATAGACACATTCAGTGGGTTTATCGTCTACAATATGCAATTGCTGGATATCTAACAGGTAATTATTGGGTAATTACTTGGTAGATATCAGGAAAATATCTAGTAAATATCAGGTAACTTGTTGGTATTTACCAGATAAATATGTAATTAAATACTGTGTAATTACCTGGTAAGTACTTGGTAATTACCAGGTAATTACATTAGGTAACATGTTGGTAATTACCAGATAAATATGTTATTAAATACTGTGTAAGTACTTGGTAATTACCAGGTAATTACATTAGGTAACTTGTTGGTAATTACCAGATAAATATGTAATTAAATACTGTGTAATTACCTGGTAAGTACTTGGTAATTACAAGGTAATTATATTAGGTAACTTGTTGGTAATTACCAGATAAATATGTAATTAAATACTGTGTAATTACCTGGTAAGTACTTGGTAATTACAAGGTAATTATATTAGGTAACTTGTTGGTAATTACCAGATAAATATGTACTCAAATACTGTGTAATTACCTGGTAAGTACTTGGTAATTACAAGGTAATTATATTAGGTAACTTGTTGGTAATTACCAGATAAATATGTAATTAAATACTGTGTAATTACCAGGTAAGTACTTAGTAATTACCAGGTAATTATATTAGGTAACTTGTTGGTAATTACCAGATAAATATGTAATTAAATACTGTCGAATTACCTGGTAAGTACTTGGTAATTACAAGGTAATTACATTTAATTACCTGTTATTACATAGTAAATACATCTTATTACCAGTCATTAGCTGGTAATTACCGTACTGTAAAAGGAAGGGTTACCAATAATTCAATAATACTAACAATTACATTACATTCAAGGAGTAAATAAAGCACTTTATCACAACAAACAGAAATTGCCCCAACATGGAGTTTCTTATGGAAGAAGAGGTGTTGTTGGCATTTTGAGAAGATTATTTCGTTGTTGAGTTTGAAGATGAGTTGAGCCTTGTTTCCACCAAGCAGTCCGGTTCAGTTCAGTTTGATACACAACGGAACGGTTATTTTTGCGTTTCCATTGGCTAAAGTTGTGGACGGTACAGAAAATAACTTCCGTCCCGTCCTGTTTTTCGCTACCCCTCTATTAAGGTTCCTATAGCACACTGACCAGGGACTTAAAGGTGGAACTAGAAACACTGCAGAATGTTGATTGGTCAACAATATCGTCACTTTGGGCGATCCAATAGCCAATAGACTAGTGCATTGGAGATGGATCTGGAAGAGCCGAGATGGCTGTTGATTCTGACCGCCTGGTTTTTCCCTATTGAAAATACTACTCCAAAGTCAATATTGACTAATGAATAGGGATGTCCGATATTGGCTTTTTTACCGATAACCGATAACCGATATTGTTCAACTCTAAATTTCCGATACCGATATCAACCGATACCGATACCGATATATGCGGCCACGTGAAAAAAAAAAAAAAAAAAAAAGGAGAGTGAACGGTGATTGTGAAATTGTTCTGCTTTACTGTTTACATTTATGTGAAACCTGAGAGTTTAAGTTTTGAAGAACACAGCCTGCTAAAGTAATAGTTCACAGTATGGTAATGTGTAAGTTATTTATTTCTATTGTGCATGCTTAACACAGGGACAGATCAGGGACAGGTCTTCCAGCAAAAGGGCAGAATAAACCCCTTAAGACCTGAAGAGACAAAGGTAGTCCACCCTTTGTTCTCAAAGAAAGGGAGATGTGGTTATGGTATAATAGTGTAAGCAGTGCCTTTATTTTGAAGTGATGGGGGAGTTCCGGTCATGCGCACTAGCCGACTGCGGCGGTAGCGAGGTGTAAAAATAAACACAGACTCCAAATACGTCGTCGTACGAACCAGTTATTGAGAATAACTTGACAACCTCCGCTTTACACTCATTGCAATAGGCTTTATGCCGAGCGGAAGTGTGGATTAATAAATAAAAACAAAACAGCGGTTAAAGCTAGCGTGTGTCCGGGAGAGGGCTACTCTCCTCGGACACATTACTCTGAAGCCCCGGTGACGGTCTGGAAGTATTAATAAATAAAATAATGTGAGCGCGGTACAGTGGACCTGAACCGGTTGTGATGAGACTGTTTCGCAGAATGCGTTAGTATGTTGCGCTGACCCCTATTTTACTATTCAACGTAGAAACTTTGAAATAATTCCAAACCACCGACATAACCACAGCTACAACTAGCGTCTCGCTGCGGCCGCACATGCCAGGCTTGTTATGGAGACGGCGCGGCGCGTTTGATGATGTCATCAAACCACGTCCTCACTTGAAACATAACAGATGTCTGAAATTATTTCAAAATCGATTTCGGTATCGGTTAAAAAACCGATACCGATATTTTCCGATATTGATTTTTTTATGCCAATATCGGCCGATAATATCGGTGGGCCGATAATATCGGACATCCCTACTAATGAATGGGAAAGTTGGGTGGGGATATTATTGATGATCTTAATTATTGATGATTGAGGGAGCTATTGAAAATACAAGCGACCATATGCAAAATATTCACAATACATTACAATTTAGCTCAAAATAAACTTTAAAGGTGATATTGACTAAACAATGAATAGGTAGGGTGGGGATATTACCGATGATCTTACAGTGTTTTGAGGCCAATCCAAATTGAGGGAGCTATTGAAAATACAAGCGACCATATGCAAAATATTCACAATACATTACAATTTAGCTCAAAATAAACTTTAAAGGTGATATTGACTAAACAATGAATAGGTAGGGTGGGGATATTACCGATGATCTTACAGTGTTTTGAGGCCAATCCACATTGAGGGAGCTATTGAAAATACAAGCGACCATATGCAAAATATTCACAATACATTACAATTTAGCTCAAAATAAACTTTAAAGGTGATATTGACTAAACAATGAATAGGTAGGGTGGGGATATTACCGATGATCTTACAGTGTTTTGAGGCCAATCCAAATTGAGGGAGCTATTGAAAATACAAGCGACTGTAAGCTTAATATTCATACCACACATTACAATTTAGCTCAAAATCAACTTTGAAGGTACACTGTGTAGAGTTTTGTGGCATCTAGTGGAACAGACTTGGCAGAAATTGAATATAATACTCCTAAGTATGTTTTCATTAGTGTATAATGACCTGAAAATAATAATCGTTGTGTTTTTGTTCACTTAGAATGAGCCGTTTATATCTACATGGGGAGCCGGTCGCCTTCTACAGAGGCCACCATGTTGCACCGCCATGTTTCTACATGAGCCCAAAATGGACAAACGGCTCTAGAGAAATACAGCCTTCACCATTACATATTGTTGTTTAGATTAAAATAGGTTTGTTTGCCAACATTTAGCAGATGGCCCCCGCATTGGATACGTTTCACAATAATGTCCACCCGCCAGGGACGTCCCGACATTAAAAGTGAAAATGACATTTATAGCAGCATAGCGTTACTGTGGTGGTGCATTAAAGTAATCTCAATAGCACTTTATCAAGTTTGAAAGTGTTTGAAGTTTAGCGATATGACATGGTGAACTAAAGACATGATCACCGGTACGAGTACCGTGTGTCTAGCGGCGTCTACCTGCCCAGGAGACAGCAGCACTCCTCTCTATAGAGCCAGCGTTTGGTCAATATTTCTACACAATAGGCAAAGTACCCTGCTCTAAACAATAGCCTAACTAAAATGCAATTAAACCAGATGCGTCTCATGTTACAAAATGTTCAGAATGGATATAACATTAAAATGGCTGTTTAGAAGTGTATCCCGCTAGCTCTACAACAGTACATTGTAGTTCTAAACTGAATGCGACATTTATAGCAGCATAGCACTACTGTGGTGGTGTATTAAAATAATCAGATCTCTAGAGCAGTTTATGGCATCTGACAGTGTTTTTTTAAGTTAGAACGATATTGGATATTCAACAGATAATCACGTTTCGAATGAGTGATCTGACGCGGGGAACTAAAGACGCCATCACAGCTATGAGTGATTGCGTAAAACCAGATTAAACCGGATACGTCTCATGTTACAAAATGTTTTGAATGGATATAAAATTAAAATGGCTGTTTAGAAGGGTAACCTGCTAGCTCTACAACAGTAACAAGCAGGTAGTAAACTGCATGGCCAGTGGGGCTCCATTGTGAATGTAACACACATACTGTATACAGGTGACTTTCCATATGTGAACATTGGTGAAACTATTGCAGACTCAAACAAAAAAACAAAACGAGTAGACGAGTACTCGTTGAGATTTGCACTGTGTATTAAATTACAGTTTTCTGGTATTTATTGCACTGCATTGTACCTTTAAATGTGATATTGACTAAACAATGAATGTGAAAGTAGGGTGGGGATATTATTAGGGCTGCCACTAACGATTATTTTTCTATCGATTAATGTATGCCTTATTTTACCGATTAATCAAAAGGATTAAAATACCTCATCATTATTTAACAAGCAATACTTAATGCAAGATATAGTAATATTCCCTATGCTCCTTTAACTTAAACCTTTACTTATATTGTATTAGGGGTGGGACGATACACTCAACTCACGATATGACACAATATTGGTTTCACGATTCGATATAGTCATGATATTAAAAATGAAGTTCTGATGAAGACAATGTATAATTGAATAAGACTACTTGTTTATTCTTGAGGCAAACAAGTATGTCTGAGGTACCACAAAGTAGGGCTGAGGTATGAAACAGTTAAAATAACGGTGAACTATGAAACTATTAGAAATACAAAACAATAATATACATTTAAAAATCTATGTTTTAGGGTTGCAAAAAATATCAAAAAAACTAATGGAATACATGGTCCAAATCTCATGAAGTAGGCCTACTTGTGTAGGTTTGTAGGCGCTTTTTTTTAGTCCGCGATATGTACACATATCGAAAGTCAGTTTAACCTGTATTTTATACACTCACCGGCCACTTTATTAGGTACACCTTGCTAGTACCGGGTTGGACCCCCTTTTGCCTTCAGAACTGCCTTAATCCTTCGTGGCACAGATTCAACAAGGTACTGGAAACATTCCTCAGAGAGTTTGGTCCATATTGACATGATAGCATCACGCAGTTGCTGCAGATTTGTCGGCTGCACATCAATGATGCGAATCTCCCGTTCCACCACATCCCAAAGGTGCTCTATTGGATTGAGATCTGGTGACTGTGGAGGCCATTTGAGTACAGTGAACTCATTGTCATGTTCAAGAAACCAGTCTGAGATGATTTGCGCTTTATGACATGGCGCGTTATCCTGCTGGAAGTAGCCATCAGAAGATGGGTACACTGTGGTCATAAAGGGATGGACATGGTCAGCAACAATACTCAGGTAGTCTGTGGCTTTGACACGATGCTCAATTGGTACTAATAAGCCCAAAGTGTGCCAGGAAAATATCCCCCACACCATTACACCACCACCACCAGCCTGAACCGTTGATACAAGGCAGGATGGATCCATGCTTTCATGTTGTTGACGCCAAATTCTGACCCTACCATCCGAATGTCGCAGCAGAAATCGAGACTCATCAGACCAGGCAACGTTTTTCCAATCTTCGATTGTCCAATTTTGGTGAGCCTGTGCGAATTGTAGCCTCAGTTTCCTGTTCTTAGCTGACAGGAGTGGCCCCCGGTGTGGTCTTCTGCTGCTGTAGCCCATCCGCCTCAAGGTTCGACATGTTGTGCGTTCAGAGATGCTCTTCTGCATACCTCTGTTGTAACGAGTGGTTATTTGAGTTACAGTTGCCTTTCTATCAGCTCGAACCAGTCTGGCCATTCTCCTCTGACCTCTAGCATCAACAAGGCATTTGCGCCCACAGAACTGCCGCTCACTGGATATTTTCTCTTTTTCGGACCATTCTCTGTAAACCCTAGAGATGGTTGTGCGTGAAAATCCCAGTAGATCAGCAGTCTCTGAAATACTCAGACCAGCCCGTCTGGCACCAACAACCATGCCACGTTCAAAGTCACTTAAATCACCTTTCTTCCCCATTCTGATGCTCGGTTTGAACTGCAGCAGATCGTCCTGACCATGTCTACATGCCTAAATGCATTGAGTTGCTGCCATGTGATTGGCTGATTAGAAATTTGCGTTAACGAGCAGTTGGACAGGTGTACCTAATAAAGTGGCCGGTGAGTGTATAGTCTACATTATATTAACACCGGCCATACAGTTTTTTTACCTGCTTTTACTGTTGAGCTAGCAGGTTACACTTCTATACAGCCATTTTAATGTTGCATTGGGAACATTTTGAAATAAGACGCAACCAGGTTAATTGCGCTTTAGTGTGGCTATTGTTTAGGGGAGTGCTGCTGCCTGACTGTCTCTTTGGCAGGTATACACCATTAAACAGGGGACTCATACATCATATACATATACATCGCGTCTTTAGTTCTCCGTTTCAGATTGCTGTAATTCGTCTGCCATGTTTGTTGACACTGACAGTACTACTGTAGGGGATAGAGCATGGCAGAGGAAGGTGAAGACATTGTTGATGGCGCCCTCTAGTGCACAACAGGTATGACACAAATATGTGGTGATGTGAAGTGAATAAGTCATGCTCGTTTCGCGACGCATTTCCACGATGCATATCGTCACGTTTTGCAAAATTTTGTGGCATGATATTTCATCCCACCCCAATTCAAACATTATATCCGACATCCCCTACACAGACATACTTAACATAATGGCAGAAATAAAAATAATTAGACGGGGTATACATAATAATACCTGGAATTTATATAGCGCTTTTCTGAGTACTCAAAGTCGCTTTACATAGCTAAGCTAAGTGGAACACGATAAAAACAAAACAACTTTAATAAGAAAATACAGGATTAAAAGAAAAGGTAAAAAGTTAAAAAGGCTACAGAAGGCCAGGGGATAAAACAGAAGTTGAGACTGTAGGGTGGTAGGAGGTCAGCTACTGGTGGGGAAAGCAGTCCTGAAGAGGTGGGTTTTGAGGGAGGTTTTGAACATGGCTAAGGAAGGGGCGTTTTTGATGTGAGGTGGGAGTGGGTTCCAGAGGGTAGGTGCTGCAACGGAGAATGCCCCATCACCCCAGGTGCGCTTGGTTTTTTTGGTGGGGAATTTGAGGAGGTTGGCGTCGCTGGATCTGAGGGAACGGGTGGGGGCGTGGATGTGAAGGAGGTCAGAAATGTATTGGGGTGCCTGGTGGTTGAGGGCTTTATAGGTGGTGATGAGGATTTTGAAATTGATTCTTTGTTTGACCGGGAGCCAGTGGAGGTCACGGAGGACTGGTGTGATATGGTCTCTGGAGCGGGTGTGGGTGAGCAGGCGGGCGGCAGAGTTCTGAACATATTGGAGTTTATTGAGGGTTTTGGCGTTGATACCGTGGAGTATGCTGTTGCAGTAATCTAACCGGGATGAGATGAAGGCATGAATGAGGGTTTCGGCAGCGGAAAATGTCAGGGAGGGACGGAGGCGGGCAATGTTCCGGAGATGAAAAAAGGCTGTTTTGGTGATGTTTTTAACATGCGGGAGAAAAGACAGGGTGGGGTCAAAAATTACACCAAGGTTGCGGATGTGGGGGGAGGTTTTAATGAGGGAGCCGTCGATGTTGAGTGAGAAGTCCTGGGTGGAGCGGGTGAGGGAGTCGGGGCCGATGATGATTATTTCAGATTTATTGCAGTTGAGTTTTAAGAAGTTGTTTTGCATCCAGGTTTTGAGTTCTGTGAGGCATGCGGTGATGGTGGAATGGGTGGCTGCAGTGATGGTTTTGGTGGAGAGGTAGATCTGTGTGTCGTCAGCGTAGCAGTGGAATTGAAGTCTGTGGTTGCGTAGTATCTGTCCGAGGGGAAGGATGTAGATGGTGAAGAGTAGGGGACCGAGCACTGAGCCCTGGGGGACTCCGTGAGTGACTGGGACAGTGGGGGAAGTGCAGTTGTTGATTGAGATGTATTGCTGGCGGTCTGAGAGGTATGATTTCATCCAGGAGAGAGCAGTGCCGGATAGGCTGAGGGAGGATTGGAGGCGTGATATGAGAATAGAGTGACTGATGGTGTCGAATGCGGCGCTGAGGTCAAGGAGGATGAGGATGGAGAGGAAACCATTGTCGGCGGAGGGGAGGATATCATTGGTGACTTTAAGGAGTGTGGTTTCGGTGCTATGGAGTGAACGGAAGCCGGATTGGAAGGTTTCGTACAGGTTGTTGGAGTGTAGGTGGGATTTGATTTGTGATGCAACTGTGCGTTCGAGTATTTTTGAGAGGAAGGGAAGGTTGGAGATGGGCCGGTAGTTATTGGGGATATTGGGGTCAAGACCGGGTTTTTTAAGGATGGGGGTGATGGCAGCCAGCTTGAGGGCAGGAGGGACAGAGCCAGTAGACAGTAGGGGTGTAACGGTACACAAAAATCTCGGTTCGGTACGTACCTCGGTTTTGAGGTCACGGTTCGGTTCATTTTCGGTACAGTAAGAAAACAAAATGCAAAATATAAATGTGCTAGTTGTTTATTACACACTTTTGTGCTTTTAACAATAGGAACATTAGCCTATACAAAGCTAGAATTCTGCTCAAAAATATAAATACAATATTCTGAAATGTAGATATTTTCTCCATCTGATGTGCAAAATTGAACAGTTGCAACACTGAACAGTTTCAAGTTGTTGCTCAGATTAAATAACATGAATAAGGCTCAGACTGTTTCTTTAAAAACAAATCTTTTCTCCATCTAATGTGCAACAATGAACAATTGCAACACTGAACAGTTTCAAGTTTCTCAGATTAACTTTTACTTTTACCCCCCCCCCCCCCCCCCCCAATCTTTAGCCCTGATGACTTTCACTCAATCTTCATGTTTTTTGCGAGAAAAATCAGCTTATCCACATTATCTGCAGAAAGAGCAGACCTGCTTGCAGTAACAATGTCTCCAGCTGTGGAAAAAACCCTCTCGCTGGGCACGGAGGTAGCAGGTATGGCGAGGTAATGTCTGGCTAACTTAGCAGTAAGAGGAAAGATGGCCTCGTTGTTTTTCCACCACAGAAGTGGGTCAGAATCCAGTGGAATGCAGTTGACTGCCTTGTATGAGGTAACCTCTTCTGTCACCAGCTGTAAAGTAGGCTTGTCGTCTCCCACCTGAGTCTTGAAGAGTGTACCGAACAGTTCAGTCATTGCAGACTTCTTCACAGGTGGAGATGACTCAGGTGCCCCTGAGTGTCCTGCTCCTGAGGATGAACTGGCTGCTGAAGTCCCTGTGCCCTCCTCACTCTGCAAAATAAAATGATAAAAAAATTTATGAATGTTATAATGAGTACTATTAACACCAGTTTCTCTGTTTCAAATTAAAAAGACATTTTCTACAAACAAAAATGATTATAATACCTTTTCTTCCATTGACACAATCTCAGTGATGAGGCTGCTGTAGATTCTCTCACGACAGGCATCATCCACATGAGGTAGGGCCTTGAACCTGGGGTCTAGGGCAGTACATTTGTGGAGGAAGTCTTCACAATCAGAGTATCGGTCCTCAAGGTTGTTTCTGATGGCAGCCTTGACTTCACTAACAGTTGGACTGTCTTCTTCACTGGGTTCCATAGATTTCAGCACTGTGGTTTTGAGGGGCAGGATCATAGAAGCTGACGGTGTGGCTTCAGTGCTTATCAGTGTAGTGATGGTTTTGAGTGGTTTAAGGACCTCAACTATCTCCTCTGCCATCCTCACATCCTGGTCAGACAGTGTGGTTATATCTTTGTTTTTCTTGATTGCTTTTTCTGTTAGGGCCGAGTACACGGCAGCTTGTTGCTCCAGGTACCTCTCCAGCATGTCGTGACTGGAATTCCAGCGAGTGGGGACATCCTGGATAAGGGTGTGTTTTGGTATACTGAGCATCTCCTGTTTGCTTTCAAGTATGTGTGCAGCTGTTGAGCTGCGGTGAAAAAAAGAGACAATCCTTCTCACTCTACCTAGCACTCTGGACACCTGGTTGAGTCCTGTTGCTTTTTGTGAAGCTAAATTTATTGTGTGAGCGAAACATCCAATTTGGGGGCCCAGACCAGCTTCTTTTACTGCATTAACAATGTTCCTTGCATTGTCTGTTGTGACAGTAATTGTTGTTCCTGGCCTCTCAAGCTTCCACTCCAACACAGTCCCCTTAAGTCCCTCTGCTAGATTTGCGCTGGTGTGTTGTTCATAAATGGGCCGAGTTTGCAGAACATGGCTTGCTAAAGTCCACTCAGGGGTGATGTGATGGGCAGTCACAGTTATGTAGCTCTCTGTAGCTCTGGATGTCCACCCATCTGTTGTGAGTGCAATGGCAGATGCAGAGGACAGATCTTGGGTAACAGCAGATTTTGTTTTTTCATAAAGGCCCGGTATGATTTTCTGGCTAAAATGTGGGCGAGAAGGTAATTGATATCGGGGCTCAATCAAGGGCTTTATCATGTGTTTGAAGCCAGCGTTCTCTACCACTGAATAGGGTCTTAAATCTGCAGCTATAAAAACACCAACGGCATTTGTTATTGCTTTAGCCCGATCTGACTCACCAGGGAGAGGCTGTTTAAATGCGGTGGGGAGATGTGTTTGTACTACGCTCGTCTTTCTCTTCGTTGTAGCGATGTTCACTTGGGGGTGGTGCCGTTTCAAATGAGTTAACAGGTTTGACGTGTTGCCAGAAACATACCCGATCTCAGATGAACAATGTCGGCAAACCACTTTGGTTTTATCAACCTCTCTTTGTCCCTGTTTATATTTCACCGGGAAGCCGAAGTGTTCCCAAACAGGGGACCTTAATGCCGCGGGAGGGTCTTCAAGCTCTGGCTTATTGAAAACGCTAGCGGCATTAGCATTGGCCATGACGTCCGCTACAACTGCTGTTTTGTTGTGTCTCGGTGTGCGCAACTGCGCATGTGCGGCTGCAGCATGCTCCTGTGTGCTCCACAACGTGCGGTCCTCTACTTAATATGTTGTCCGTCCGTGTGGAAACTCGTTCGGTACGCCTCCGCTCCGAACCGAGCACTCCGTACCGAAACGGTTCAATACGAATACATGTACCGTTACACCCCTAGTAGACAGGGAAGAGTTTATTATGTTAGTGATTAGTGGTGTGAGTGAGGGGAGACAGGCTATGACGAAGGTGGAAGGTATTGGGTCGAGGGTGCAGGAGGAGGCTTTCATGCCGGAGGTTATGGAGGATAGGTCGGATGTGGTGATTTCAGTGAAGACCGAGAGTGGGTGGTTGGAAAGTAGAGGAGAGGCATGATCGGGGGCAGGGGGGGTGGTGGGGGGGGGAGATAGCCAGTTCGGAGTGGATGGTGTCGATTTTGGATTGAAAAAATGATAAAAAAGCTTCACATTTGCTGGTGGTGAATGAGGTGGTGGTGGTGTCCAGGGGTTTGAGAAGTTTGCTTATGGTGGCGAAAAGTGTCGTGGGGTTGTTGCTGCCGGATTGTATGATAGAGGAGTAGTAGGAGCTATATGCGGTGTCGAGGGCATCCCTGTATTGCTGTTGGTGTGAATTGTAGATGTCAGAGTGGATAGTGAGGCCGGTTTTTTTAGAGAGCCGTTCGAGTTGCCTGCCTTTGGCTTTGAGTTGATCAGTGTACCAGGGGGCGGAGTGGGTGTAGGAGACAGATTTAGTTTTGATGGGGGCAAGCTGATTGAGACAGGAGGAGAGTGCGCTGTTGTAGCAGGATACCAGTTCAGTGGGGGAGGGGTTCTGGGTGAGAGAGTGGTTGAAGATGGTGTCAGTCAATAGGGCGGAGAGAGATGAGGGGAGGATGGATTTCAGGTTCCGGAATGATATGGAGCGCTGCTGTTTGATGAGTGGTGTGGGGATGTCGATGTCCAGGGTGAGGGCCAGGTGGTCAGAGATGGCGGAGGTGAGGTTGAAGCTGGTGAGGTTGCTAATGGTGATTCCGGTGGTGCAGATCAGGTCCAGGGTGTGTCCTTTTTTGTGGGTAGGGAAGTCGACGTGTTGAGTGATATTGAATGAGTTCAGAATGTCCAGGAAGTCGGTGGAAGTTTTACAGGTGGAGGAATCCAAATGCAGATTAAAGTCCCCCAAAAGTAAAACAGAAGGAGATATGGCGCAGAGTTGAGTGAGGAATTCAGAGAGATCAGAGAGGAATGCTGGGTTAGGTTTGGGGGGGGCGGTAAATGACTGCAGTGACCAGGGGTTTGGGGCCGGGTAGTTTAAATGACTGTTGCTCAAATGAGGAGGGGGTTGTAATGGCGATAGGAGAGGGTTTGAAGTGCTGGCGGTGTATTGTGGCTAAACCACCAGCATGACCAGTGCGTGGTTTGTCCATATAAACATATCCGGGGGGTGTAGCTTTATTGAGTAGACTGTATTCCTGAGGTATTTGCCAAGTTTCGGTTATGCAGAAAAAGTCAATGTTATTGTCAGTGATGAATTCAGTGAGTATTGCGCCTTTTTTATTGAGTGACCGGGTGTTGAACAGAGAGAATTTGAGAGTTGGGTGGTATTGGATGGGGGGGGGGCTTTGGTGAGTGGTCGCAGAAAGGCAGAGCGCACGTGTGGTTTGTTGTGAGTGTGATGACGTATGACGACATCGGGGGCGGGGCGGTTGTTTGTCCAGAGTGTGGGGATACAGTGGTCAGTCCGGGGGTAAATAAACTTTCTGCGTGAGCTGCGGTGGATATATCTGGGTCGGCGAAGGAGTCCGTGTTTACTGATGGTGCTGTGATGTGCGATGAGATGGGGATGTTTTTATTGAGTTCCAAAAGATGTGAGGCGGAAAACTTGAGTGGCATGCTGTAGGAGATGGAGGTTGAAGTGGGCTCGCTGGCCAGTGGCCGCTTCAAACTTGTTGGCCAGGAGTGGAGAAACAGGCACAACACAAACATCCACAGCATGACAGAGGAGCGGGGCTATTGTCCGTGGAAAGCAGGAGGAGCACGCGAGGCAACGTGCGGCTGTTGTTGTTGATTGGTAGCAGATAGCCACCCAGGCAGTGGCAGGAGCCAGGCTAGCTTAGCATGCTAATCAGCCCCAGGCCGGTGGTGAGAGAAGACGAGCCGGCCGACAGCGAGGACAAGCTCCGGGGCAGAGGAGATGGGGGTTAAAAAAGCTGTGTGGGGGTAGCCAACTAACCTAACCCAACAAGCCCTACATGCACACACCATCAATCAATGTTTGTTGGTATTTTGGTGTCCGGTGTGTGTGGATGTGCGGCTCCTTCGGCGGAGCGGTTCATGTTAATAGCGGAGTCCGGGAGGGTTCACCTTCACGGTGTAGTTACGAGGGATGTGCGACTATCGTTTTAAAAAATCCAAAAGTGTTTTTTAAAGTTAGAAAGATATTAGATATTCAACCGATATTCACGCTCCGAATTACAGCGATCAGACACGGCGAACTAAAGCCGCGATCACCGGTATTAGTCCCGCATGTCTAGCGTTGTCTACCTGCCTAGGTGTCTACCTGCCCAGGTGTCTACCTGCCCAGGTGTATTGGTCAGTATTTCTGCAGCGATTAGTTAAATCAGGGCTTGTTGCGACCATGGATGTATTCGGTTTGTGATGCTCATGCCTTCTTATTTTTATGTTTTACTTTTTGCTCGACTAATGAAAACGTATTCGACTAAGACTCCGTCGATCGGCTAAGCCGACTATTAGGGGGCAGCCCTAGTTAACTTACAGCACTTTATATGGACCATTAGTTATATTTTCAATTTATTTACAGAGCAATCCCTTTTTAGGTAATAACTAGAAGAGCCTATAGGATTAGTGTGTCGGACGAGGGGGGCGTGGCATCACAATGTTGGCTCTCCATCGTGATGTCAGTCAGCCATCACGATGGACGATGACATCGTCCATTGGCACAACCCTAACGCCGAGTACGCGGAGTCCGCCCGCTCATAGCTACCGTCCGCTGTGGGTACACTTGGAGTCGTGGTGTTCGGGTACGCGGTCACACAATAGACTGCTCGGCAGGCGATCTTCACGTCTAAGCCTGGATTTAATGTACACTAAAAAAAAATAATTACAATGCAATTAAACAACACAAGTTTGATGACATTGCTTAACAATTTTAAGTATAGCCTACACAATTGTAGATAGTCGAATTTGTGAATAACTTTAAGTTGAATCAATTTAACTGAATAAGTTTGAGTTATGACCACACCTCTTTTTCAAACAATCTCAGCCTAAATCAGAGACGGTGAGAGAAAGGGATCTTTGCCTGAACGCATCCACCACCTGCTGCATGGTCTGCCAGTAAGTCAAAACCTCAACACTGCTTTCAGCATTTTCACATTTAAAAAAGTAACAAGCGGCTGTCGAATGAACGTGAATGTTACTTTTCACAGAGAGGTGTCAAAATAATGTTTTATTTAGCTAGTCCTAACATCTACCAGTTCCAAATGTTCATCTGTTAGCTAGCTGCCCTTCGCTGACTAGCCTAGATAGTTTTGTCAGCAGGGGAGGGAGTGTTTTAAAGCAGTGGAGATTTTGCAAGCAGCTCTTGGTGAGGAAGGGCAGGGTTTTGTTTTAACCGTGATACGAGTTAAAACATTTTCTAACGTCTAGTGCTAGCCTGTCAATTCCACTGACATTTTCATTAGCTAAGCTAGATATGTGGTAGCTGACTAGCTGCTACTTTTCTCAGTGGATTTTGTTTGCTAGTTCCATGGACACTTGCATCTAGTGCTAAGCTAACGCTGACTACTTTTCAATGAGTGAGGGTGTGTTTCAATTCAGAGCGGTGGAAACTTTGTTTTAACGTCTACCAGTTCTACAGACATTTTCATATGTTAGCTCTCCGCTAGCGATAGCTGACTAATTTTCTCAACAGAGGAGGGGTGTTTCCACTGAACTAGCACTAACATCTTGTTCTTTTCTAGTAGTAGGGGGGATTATCAACAAAAAAGTACCTAATCGTTACGCGGCGGATAGAAGCACCAAATTTGGTACAGACACTCTTTATGATGTATCTCATCATTTCAGAAGGGGTGGCCAAAATTTCTGGTTGATTAAGGTCATTTTTAAAGGGAAAATCCAAGATGGCTGCCAAAAACGACCCAAGGATAATAAAACATGATATAGTTTGGCCAAAATGGTTTATTCTGCTACTTTATCATTTTACATTTAATATATAGATGGCTGACAAATAATATGTGCAAGATAACCCATGGAAAAAATCTTACATGTCTTTTATACAGCTTTAAAGTGGAAAAAACAGGCTTAAAACGGTCAGAATGACATGACTCCCCAAGTGAATCCTCATCTGAGTAGTTAATTATTTATGTATGCATGACATTAATATTCTAAAAAACTTTTGGAAGAATCACTTAATCATTTTCAAAAGACGGCTTATTGTTTAACTGTCCACATGAGCAGAGATCAAGCCCTAAATAGGAACACAACTCATTGACCAAATGTTATGTTAGCGTTAGCATTAGCCAATGTAGACCCACTAGCTGGGTTGAGCTTAAGCTGGGCAAACAAACAAAACATTCCTAGGCTAATTGTGTCCCCATGATCACTTGTGGTCTTTTTTGCGTATTTGTGCCCTGTGGGTCTTCCTGGGGGGTATTGTCGTATTTCGGGCATAAACTTATAGGAGCTATGAAATTTTGATTTGTACTACAGTAATGGTAGCCAATTAGTACTTAGCTGTGTAGTATGTACATTGAGTAAGACTGTGTCTCATTACGCATAGTTTTGTCAGTGCACTGCTAATGTGCACTGACCACTTAATGCCGTAGTGCATAAATGGGAATCAAATTCGCTAGCTGTTACACTCTCTCTAAACTAGTTTTGATGGACATGATGGATAAGATGAATTGTCAAAATTAAAGTCGACATGATATGTCCATTTTATTTATTATTTATAAATCTTGAAATGTCTACAGTACATGTCGACTCATCGTGGCAACAAAAAAAAAATCTTCATGGGTGGCCCTAATAATCTGTGTTGTATAATTCCCTCGATTTTCCAGTGTTGATGACAAATTTCTCTGGTTGCTAACATTCGATAGTTTCATTCCCTTGCTAACTAGCTAACTTTATATTGTCAGTGTAACACAGCCAACTAGTACATATTACTTGTTAAAACTATTCATACAGACATTTTAGGGAATAAACATTCATGTGAGAATAAATTAAGGTGCAACTTATAAATATGCGGTGTTATGGCATAAGGCTTGGCTTGCTAAACTGAGCTAAACAGTCTGACCATTGACAGTTCTACAATGAATACACTCGAGACAGCTCTGTAGTGTAACTGGAATGACCAAAATTAGGGAACTTAATGTTAGGCTACTTATAACCCCATTGACATACAGATAACATACAGATAACTCTAGACATTCACTCATGAAAAATAAGGAAATCATTGTACGTATATATACACTCACCAGCCACTTTATTAGGTACACCTGTCCAACTGCTCGTTAACGCAAATTTCTAATCAGCCAATCACATGGCAGCAACTCAATGCATTTAGGCATGTAGACATGGTCAGGACGATCTGCTGCAGTTCAAACCGAGCATCAGAATGGGGAAGAAAGGTGATTTAAGTGACTTTGAACGTGGCATGGTTGTTGGTGCCAGACGGGCTGGTCTGAGTATTTCAGAGACTGCTGATCTACTGGGATTTTCACGCACAACCATCTCTAGGGTTTACAGAGAATGGTCCGAAAAAGAGAAAATATCCAGTGAGCGGCAGTTCTGTGGGCGCAAATGCCTTGTTGATGCTAGAGGTCAGAGGAGAATGGCCAGACTGGTTCGAGCTGATAGAAAGGCAACTGTAACTCAAATAACCACTCGTTACAACAGAGGTATGCAGAAGAGCATCTCTGAACGCACAACACGTCGAACCTTGAGGCGGATGGGCTACAGCAGCAGAAGACCACACCGGGTGCCACTCCTGTCAGCTAAGAACAGGAAACTGAGGCTACAATTCGCACAGGCTCACCAAAATTGGACAATCGAAGATTGGAAAAACGTTGCCTGGTCTGATGAGTCTCGATTTCTGCTGCGACATTCGGATGGTAGGGTCAGAATTTGGCGTCAACAACATGAAAGCATGGATCCATCCTGCCTTGTATCAACGGTTCAGGCTGGTGGTGGTGGTGTAATGGTGTGGGGGATATTTTCCTGGCACACTTTGGGCTTATTAGTACCAATTGAGCATCGTGTCAAAGCCACAGACTACCTGAGTATTGTTGCTGACCATGTCCATCCCTTTATGACCACAGTGTACCCATCTTCTGATGGCTACTTCCAGCAGGATAACGCGCCATGTCATAAAGCGCGAATCATCTCAGACTGGTTTCTTGAACATGACAAGTTCACTGTACTCAAATGGCCTCCACAGTCACCAGATCTCAATCCAATAGAGCACCTTTGGGATGTGGTGGAACGGGAGATTCGCATCATGGATGTGCAGCCGACAAATCTGCAGCAACTGCGTGATGCTATCATGTCAATATGGACCAAACTCTCTGAGGAATGTTTCCAGTACCTTGTTGAATCTGTGCCACGAAGGATTAAGGCAGTTCTGAAGGCAAAAGGGGGTCCAACCCGGTACTAGCAAGGTGTACCTAATAAAGTGGCCGGTGAGTGTGTGTATTTATATATATATATATATATATATATATATATATATATATATATATATATATATATCCACACCATGTTGCAATGATTTCCTTATTTTTCACGTCATCTAATATTTTTTCCTTTTAGCTTCAACAGTAGGACTGTGGAGGGGGAGTGGCTTCTCACTTATATTTGCTGGTACTCTCATTTTCAGTCCAGTGCGCATTCGATTTCTGTAGGGCAGAGATTGATTTTGAGCAGTGGTTTAGCAGTTTAGCAGTGGTTTAGCATTTTTTTTCAAACAAAAGCCTTTTTAAAGGCTTCAAGTATGGATTGGAGTGTGTGTGTGATTTGTTTAGAGAGAGGCGGGTGCCTGAAGTGGCCCGCTGATTCTCTGCAAAAAAATGGTGCAGAAGTTTACGGGTCTTTCCTTCAGCTAGTGGAAGAATTCAGAGAATTAGATGGGATGCCAGTGGCGATTGATTTCAGAGGCTCTGGCACAGTTGAGAGTTTTCTAGAAAACAAAGCCAAATGGCACAAGTCATGCCATCTGAAATTTTCATTGACGAAATTAAAAAAATTACAAATTCGTCTGAGGAAAAGAAAAACTGACTCTGCTGATGAGGACTTCTTTTAGAGGTTCTTTAGGTGGTCTTGGAATTTGCTGCCAATTTTGTGGCGGGGAGCGCGCCATTTTTCAGTTTTTTTAAAAACTCACTTCCTGTTTAAGATTTTTTGGTGTCATCTTCTAGGATGACTTAGGATCACCTAAGGAACATATATACCAAATTTCAAGCTTTTTAGAGGTTGTTTAGGTGGTCTTTGAATTAGCTGCTGATTTTGTGGCGGCCAGCACAGCCTTTTTAAATTTCTTCAAAAACTCACTTTCTGTTTGAAATATTTTTGGGCACCCCTTCTAGGATGTCTTAGGATCACCCAAGGAACATGTATACCACATTTTAAGCTTTTTAGAGGTTCTTTAGGTGGTCTTGGAATTTGCTGCCAATTTTGTGGCGGGGAGCGCGCCATTTTTCAGTTTTTTTAAAAACTCACTTCCTGTTTAAGATTTTTTGGTGTCATCTTCCAGGATGACTTAGGATCACCTAAGGAACATATATACCAAATTTCAAGCTTTTTAGATGTTGTTTAGGTGGCTTTTGAATCGGCTATCAATTGTATGGGCGGCCATTTTGAATTTCTTCCAAATCTCACTTCCTGTTTGAGATATTTTTGGGCACCCCTTCTAGGATGTCTTAGGATCACCTAAGGAACATATATACCAAATTTCATGCTTCTATCCGCCGCGTAACAATTTTTCACATAATCTCCCCTACTAGATAGGCAGGTGCAGGAGGTGAGAGAGGACCCAGGACTGAGTCGGATGTATGGGGTGAAAAGAGCATGCCCTTTAACTGAGAGTCTTGAGCACTTTCATGTGGTCACAGGGTACCCTCCTGACCTCATGCACGATATCTTAGAAGGCATTGTTCCAATTGAGTTGTCCCTGTGTCTTACAGACCTGATAGGCAAGAGGTATTTCACACTAGATATGCTGAATCAGGCCATCAGGTCCTTTAACTACACATTTACTGACCAAACAAATCGACAGATGATTGGAAAGGGGTTTTCCACCAAAGGGAGCATTGGCGGAAATGCCCATGAGAACTGGTGTCTCATAAGGCTCCTTCCATTTTTTATTGGTCACTATGTCCCTGAGGGTGAAAACACTTGGGACATTCTTATGCTCCTCAAAGACATTGTTGAGCTAGCTGTTGCACCCAGGCATACGGAAGGGACAGTGAGTTTCCTGGAGTGTAAGATAACAGAGCACAGACGTTTGCTGCAGTCTACATTCCCAGATTTTCATTTAAGGCCAAAGCATCATTATGTGGAACATTATCCTGACCTTGTGAGGACATTTGGTCCCCTGCCAGAGGTTTGGACAATGCGCTTCGAAGAGAAGCATAAGTTCTTTAAAAGGGCCATTCGCAATACTCAGAACTTCAAAAATGTTGCCATGACACTTGCCACAAAACACCAGAAGGCAGTCAGTTACCATCTTGACTCTACCTCATTTTTCAGAAAATCAGTTGAGATGTCAAAGGTTAAGACAGTTTCGATTGTCACGTTCCCTCCTATGGTTCAGACAGCAATTGCTCAAAACATTCCAATGGAACAATCACTGCTTGATGCATCTGGCACAATAATTGACCGAGTATCAAAAATGCATGCATTTCGTCTCTTCTTTTGCTTGCCATTCTCTTTGTATGTCATTCCCTCTCCTTCAATGCCTAATTTTCTCATCTTTTCTTTTTAAGGAGTTTTATGTCCTTTATTTTACTTGTAAATTTCCATTTCTGTCACAAGAAATTGTGGGAAATGTCTAGATTTTGATTGCTATGAACATAGCAATCAAAAACATAGGCGGCCCGCTTTGTGGGCCGCCTATTAACGGCCCCGCCCGGACGACGATATCATCGTCCATCACGATGTTTTACTGTAAACATCGTCAACTGCCAATTTAAGGGCCATCGCCCAACCCTAGATTCTTCTGCCTTCTTCAAGACGTGCTCTGTGAGTGAATTCTTAGTTATTTTATTATCCTTTTTCATTTTGACCCATTAGTGAAAACCATGCTACTTTTTCATATAGTGTTTAAAGGAGAACTCCGGCCGTTTTCTACCCATAGCCCTGTTGATTGAGGTTACAGAGTGCTGTCAGTAGGAAAAAGGAATAAGGACAATTTGGCACAATACTGACCTAGTATCAAAACGGCAGCTAAAGCGAACCTATGGGAGCAAGCTCAGGTAAGCAAACCAAAAGTGAAACTTAAGGGAGCCTGCCCCCATAGGTTCGCTCTAGCTGCCGTTTTGATACTCGGTCAATTATTATGCCAAATTTCATGTCTGAAGTGGGATCTCATTGTAAGCATCTGAAGGCATTTTTTTATGAGACAACAGAATATTATCTAACCAGTATTATTGTGTCCTCTCCATGTCAATCTTTTTCTTACCCATTTAGGATGCAGCTGACAAAGAGGCATACAATGAGACTCCAGTTGGGATCATCATTATCGGGGAGGAAAACTCACCACTGAACCCATCCAGACTGGGGATCATCCTGGAAGGGAACGTGGTGTTCGATGGGCTGGCCAACCTTCCTCAGGCCTTCTGTGTCCTTTTTGGACTGACCTATGCACTGCATTTGGACTATCCCAAATACATGAAGAACACTTTCCTCTTTGTCCAGCAAGTGATGTTCAACTTGGGTAAAAGTCAGCTGCCACCCAAAATTCAGACTCTGAAAAACCAGCTCGAAGAGTAAATTGGGGTTAAGCTACTGCTCTAGATGTCAGGTGTTTGCACTTTAAGAAATGTCATTTTAATTTAGATTTTTGGTATTGGCACTGATTTCACTTTTTTCATTTGTATTTCAGGCTGTTGGTAATATTTAGAAAAAAATCTTATTTTTAGGATTATTGTGAACTTTGCTTTCTGATTATTCTGCTGCAATTTCAAGCAGATGTTTGGTTTTCTTGTTTGCAAACTTATAGAGTTCAGGTCATTCTAAGTTGCCTGTGTACCAGCCTTTAAACAGTATTTAAACAGACTCCCTAAAGTATGACCAGTTGACCTATAAACATATTGGGATATGGTTTAAAACAAAAGGTCTTATATCGCAAATGTCCAAGTTGTTCTTCATTGCCAGTTGATGAAAGCAATTTCTCTGTTTTCTTTTGTTCTTTCATTCTTTCTTTCTCCCTTTCTGACCCCCGCTCACTCAAGTTGTGTTTGGTCATTGGCTCAGCCCAGTTTGAATTTAAGAGCGAGTAAAGGTGAGAGTTAAGCCATTGTGTTTTTCATGCTGCTATCGCAAACTTTGCAGACTTATTGTGAAATTTGCTTTCTAATTATTCTGCTGCAATTTCAAGCAGATGTGTTTTTGTGGGTTTTTTTTGCAAACTTGCGTAAATTCACCTAAAAAGGCAAGGTAAATCTCGGTTGCCTGTGTAACAGACTCCTTAAAGTTTCAGCTACCAGTTGACCTATATAGAGAGTTCTGCAACATCATGTGTGATGGTGATGTCTTTGTTACAATGTTGAAGCTTCAAATGATTAAGTAAAATAAAGACGTCAATTTTATGACTTTTTTTTGTTTTTAAAATGGTTTGCCCTTTCATAGTGAACTATAGGAGGTGGGGGGGATATATTACAAGTCATTTTTTTTGTTAAATCAACATTGAATTAAGTGCATTGAACTTAGAGATATTAAGTGTAATAATTGTACAAAGCAATTGATATTGCAAAAGATTTTAAGTTAAATCAATTTGGTATTTAGTGCATTGAACTTATTGCTTTAAGTGTAATAACTGTACAAAGCAGTTGATATTGCAAAAGATTTTAAGTTAAATATACTCAATGTATTACACATTACTTAATTTTTTTTAAGGCAACCACTGACCGCAAACTTTTTAAGTAAACTCAACTTATCCGGGTTTACAGTGCAGAATAGCACCTGTATAGTTTTTCAGGTGTTTGTGCATCGCGGTACTGCTGTGCATTTTGCACAGTGAACCAATGGCTGTTTGTCTGCCAAGTATTCCCATACTTTTGAAGCTTTCGGTCTTGGGAAACCTTTACAAGCAACCCCTTTGGCAGCAGACTCTGCTGCAGAATGTTTTTTTGTTAACAGGAGTATTTTTCGTACGATTTTATGGTCGGATCAAAAATAGGAAATGAAAAAACAGGGCTACAGGCCGAACTTGATTTTGATATTTAATTAGTCCAATTTTTGTGACCAGGAAGTTATTGACTTATATTGATCCAATCACAGCCCTCTCCAGCTCTTTGTCCGATAAGTCTTTTTCGCTTAAGGTCGTGTTGAACACAGAATCTTCCAACACTCATTTCAGAGCATCGCTGGACACCCATCTGCTGCAGCGTGGTGGAAATCTCTGCATGCGCCTTGGTAATGTATGGTTCCAGTGCGGCCATGGTGTTGATACCAAATTACTCCAAAAAATACTGATTCATTGACTTACAAACACTGCGTGATTCTGTTTTTTCAGGCTTTCTTTCACACTGAACTGTTGGTGAATTTGCTGCAAGTTTATCAAGTGCAACACACAAAGTCAACTTCCTGGTCACACAAATCGGACAAATTAAATATCAAAATCAAGTTCGGCCCATGGCCCCGTTTTTTCATTTCCTATTTTTGATCTGAGCATTAACTCTTTGAGTGCCAAAAACGATTTTTTTCATTTTTGGTTCCCATGCGTGGTAAGACACGATGTATCTGGAGACTCTGACCACAACAATCAGGAGAGACCAGGATCACCACACGACAATCAGGGGAGAACACGCGAAAGGTCGAAAGGAGTGACTGGCCCAGGGGCCCGCCCATAGAGGGAGCCCGCCTTGCGATTGCGCCCCCCCCCCCGCGTCGGTCGTCGGTCCGGGCTGTATTGCGATTGCGCCCCCCCCCCCCCCCCCCCCCCATCGGTCGTAGGTCCGGGGTGGATTACGATCGCGCGCGCACCCCCCCCGTCGGTCGTAGGTCTGGGGTGTGTCACGATCGCGCGCACCCCCGCCGTCGGTCGTAGGTCCGGGGTGGATTACGATCGCCCAGAAATGTAAGTGTCAGAAGAGCAACAGGCTCAAACAGTGCATATTTCATAAAAGATGCTATATCTCCATTTCTAGAAAAAAAACAGGGATTTTGATGAAAACCAGCCACTGTTTAGCTTGGGATTTCATGGCATGTAGAAATAAACGGTTTGTACCCACTGAAAGCTTCCAAATGAGCCATAGTATGTGTCCATAGCTATAATATAAGCTTCGGAAAACAGCGCGGCATTCAAAGAGTTAAATCTAAAGTACGAAAAACAAACCGTTATTTGTTTTTTGGTATCAGATTCATAAACGAATAACGAAATAACAAATCGTTTTTTCATTTTCAGATTTTGGATTCTCAATTTAATATGAAAAGAACGAATGATACACAGATTCAAATTGAATTGTACAAATTGCGTTTTAGAAATACAAATAATTAAATAAATGTAAAACAGTAAATTTCTCATCCTGTATTTTAAATTAGATTACAGTAGGAAATGTTGCTGCATGCACTTTTTCAGACAATCCCTAAACATCCACAGGAAAAGCGCATCACAACTTGATATTCAAAGCTGTTTATTAGGCGAGTGCTGCTAGGCAGCGCTCAGCTCATGTTTTTTCTTTCTTACCTTTCTTATTCTTCTCTACAAATTTTGGCACCTATCTCCTCCCACAATTTTTTCACCTCGAGACTCCATTCAAACTTTAAAATGTTCATGTTGGCTGAAACGCACGCTATTACTTTTCTAATTAAAATATTTTATACTTTTTAAAATATTCAACATATAAAATATTATATTTTATAATGGAAGTAATTTCCTTAACTACTTCTGAGACTTCACAACTCATAATTTTTAACCTTTAAACTTTGTTCAAACACTTTACAAATCATCATATTTAACAAAAAAACAGATTTTCGATATCTTTTATTCTTGTTAAGATTCAACAGTTTTAGTTTTATACCCCCTTTGTATATTTTCGCTTTGTCTCATTGACTTCTGTTGAGCCCTGTTGACGTCACCCCCGCTCTAGCCCAAGCTATCTTTAACAAAAGCTAAACATTTTGGACCGTAGATCCTTAAAGACTGTGTAAAGCAAATTCTGAGATTTGTTTCTAAAACACATTACACATGTTAGAAAGTCATTGCTGAAAACCTGTGAAAAGACTGTATAACCATTTAATGTTGAATTGTAGAGTTACACCGTTTTTCTATTTTTCACCATTTTTGCGTTGAGGATTTTATGGGCGGGCCTTAAAGGGTACATGATGACATAAGCACATAAGTGCCCCACCCCTAACAACCAGAGCGCAGTTGCGTCACTGCTTGTCACGCTCAATTACGAGTTTGACAGTTATTAGTTTGACAGTTGAGAGGCTCCGCCCCCCCCCCCCCCCCCGGTTGCAAATGGGCATGGTTTAGCACCTTCAGCGGACACGCCCCCAGCGTCTCAGAGCTGAGAATAATGCTTATTTTTTCACGATTTTCAATCCTAATTGTATATACATGGCGACATTTTTTAATCATTCAAATTTGGCTGGGTGGTTAATAACACATTTTTCTATAGTGACACATTCTAAATACATTTGCTTTTGGTTTACACAGACTTTAAAATTACAATATTTCACATAGAAACACAAGGTAAAGCTTAAACTGTTAAGGTGGTTCTTGTTTCACTGACGTTAAAATAATGATCCCACTGTAATTATACTTACACTTGTAACGACCCTCCCCCCTTAATTGACACAACTGTAACATCTTTTACACCATTTTTAAACTAGCAAATAAACTCACTTACTTGTAAGAGACAGACGCATGTTGGACATCCACATGTTTGTCTAATCCTACTGACTGAGCATGACCATGTCCAATATAGTAGTCCAAGTTATAGTTTTTGAGAACAAGCCTATGGTTTTGGGCAAGGTTCTTCATTCATTTCCAGTGGTCTGCTTCCGGTAGAAGCACACAATGAGGTAGGCTAAACTAGGTCAAAACCTAGTATGTGGCTAGACCGTGAATGTGGCATTGAGTTTGAGAGATTGGGCGTCGGGTTGGCATGCTTCTCATTTGCATGAAGTTCATTGCTCTTCTACTTTATGCAAATCCAGGGCGTCTACTACTACTACTACTGTTTGACTTTATTAAAAAGGTTTGTATGTTTATACTGTTACGCTTACTCTATTCAGACTTTTTAACTATCAAATATTTTCACTTGACTTCAGCTGTTGTCTTAAACTATGTGACTTTATTAAACATATTTTAACCTCATTTACACCAGAGCACTCACTGCATTTCCTGCAGAAAATGCATTTTCTAGTCTGTAGTATCATCGAAATAGTTTGTGATATGAACTAAGAGCGTAAAATATTACCCAATGTACAGTATTTACAACAAGACAAATCTAGAAGTAATTGGTCCTCCTAACACTTCCTATTGTGTTTTGCAAAGGCAAATATCAAACTAAAATCACAGCGGTCGTGTTTTTGAAAGTGACGTGCCATGGGTGACATTATGGTAGAATGATTTCCAATGGTTTAAATGCAGGTGCATACCATGGATGTATGTGTAAATTCCATTATCGCGAGATGCATACCTTGATGCTGTCGATGTGTGGTTTGATGTAGCCAGCCTTGTCCAGATCTAGGACGTGTACGGGGCCAAGAAGTGGGCTGCCCTCGGGAAAAGCTACAGATTTAACACGCCCTAAGATCCCCTCACACACCGACCCCCATGTTCCACGCTCGGTCTCTCTGTACCCGTGAATAGCCTAAATGTAAGCAGTAAAAAAAAAAAAAGAGTTCAATTAGCTACATACATGACTGAAGCAAAGAGGAGATCAGCCATATTTAAAGTTAAGTGTTAACAATACAGTTCACAAAATGGCTGTTCGCAGATTTAAACATTTGTCGTTTCAATCCGGTTAAACAAAGTTACGTGTCGGTGTTTCGTTTTAACAAGTGACCCCGTTAACTGGCAACTTTCAGCCGAATGCGTCCGTGGTTGTTGTAGTAATGACAGCTGTTCAAAACAGGAATAGAATACGTAGCTGTCCTTGTGAATGACTGTTTAGTTTTTCATTACAATGTCAAAACATACCTATCTGGTTCGGATTGATCTGTGTGGAGTATTGCTTGTCACATATAGAACTGTCACATAGAACTATTTAGCCCTTTTTTTTTTAAAGCATTCAAACTCATACCATTGTGGGAATAGCGTGTAGCCAGCCATCTCTCAAAAACAGGAGGCAGCCCAGATCAATTTGTGACCACACTGGGATGCACTTAAAGGACAAATCCGGCGCAAAATGAGACCATATGACCATAACACATGTCCACCGAGTGGGACCGTTCTCTGGGATCAGTTTTCATTCGAGTCGAATGTAACGAAAGTTCTCGAAAACCGCTAATTAGCTTATAACGCTAGCTGTGGGGGCAGCATATTTATGTAAAAGCAAGCGCCATCTTTGGAAAATAGTCACGACTAGTCGAGTGACGTTTGTAGCGTCTCATTTTCTTCTCGCAGCCGGGAAAAGCACAAACACGAACCATTTTCTTCTCTTCTCTATGCACACGCACTGTTCACACTTCGCACACCTTCTACTAGATTGCACACCTTCTGATTCATTGACATCTCATGTGTTCGCCTCTTCCGGCTCATTACGTTGCACGGCGTTCGTCGCTCGACTGGTCGTGACTCTTTTCCAAAGATGGCGCACGCTTGTTTTCGTGAAGGCACTAGCTTTCTAAACTTTCTTTTTAATAAACTGTCTGTACACTTAGTGTACACAAAGTTCTCAATGTTTCATTTTACATGTAGGGACCCTCATTATGCTACCGTGGAAGTGTGGTGTGATTTTGAACCTTGTTAGTGGTATAGAATTGCTGCCCCCACAGCTAGCGTTATAAGCTAATTAGAGGTTTTCGAGAACTTTGGTGACATTCGACTACAATGAAAACTGATCCCAGAGAACGGTCCAACTCGGTGGACATGTTATGATCATATGGTCTCATTTTGCGCCGGAATTGTCCTTTAGGCAAGGCAAGGCAGCTTTATTTATATAGCGCATTTCATACACAATGGCAACTCAATGCGCTTTACATAGAACAGTAATTGAAATTAAAATAAAGAAATAAATAAAAACTACAGAAGCATAAAATAATGATTTAAAAAGGACATAATAGAAAGAGAAAGAAATAAAATACTATAATAGAGCAGAACGAGCTCAATCATAAGCACAGGACAAGAGAAGTGTTTTTAACCTGGATTTAAAAATGTTCACAGTTGGGGCTGATTTCAGTTTGGCTGGTAGTTTGTTCCAGTTTTGTGCAGCATAACAGCTAAAGGCTGCTTCATCATGTTTAGTTTGAACTCTGGGCTTCACTATCTGACCTGAGTCAGTAGATCTCAGAGCCCTACTGGGTTTGTATTCTACTAAGATGTCTTTAAGACAATTTTGGTATTTTACTGGTTTCCAACACAAATAGGTGGCTGTTTAAAACCAGTTAATTGAAAATGTAATTGTAGTGCTACAAATCAATGAAGCAAATGTTGATAATCACATGGAAATAGTTAAGTTTGAAGATCCCGCATCAAGTTTGAAGATCCCCTGCACGATAAAAAATAAATGTTTTTCAGACCAAAAATGCATAAAATTGAGGTCCCTCCACTGCTTACAACCCAGCCAAGAATGCAGAGACATCAAACTGTCAAGTTAATTTTATTCAGGGCAGGCCAAAATCAAATTTGTATCAGCGTCATAATCTGTACAACATATGACACCCTCAAGGAAAAAAAGCATACAGTTTACACAAAGGGAGAAGAGACAGCGCAAATAATTGCCGGGAACACATGATCCATGCACAAATACGGAGCAAAAACAGGCCAATTCTCTAATATGAAGATCGGTTTCAGCCGATCACCTCCTCAGCACAGCGAATGATACGCTGCAGTCTGCTCTTATCCCTGGCAGCCGCAGCATCCTCACCTCCTCCATAACCATCTGGTATGGAGGAGGTGAGGATGGACTCAATGATGGTGGTGTAGAAGTGCACCATCGTTGACTTTGGCAGGTTAAACTTCTTCAGCTGCAGCAGAAAGTACATCATCTGCTGAGCCTTCTTGGCTACTGATCTCTATGAAAAGATATTCAAATTTGTCAGTGGGTTAAGTATAGGCAAATGTTTCGGTTAGGTTGATATACAATTGATTGAAGCTTACTAGAATCATCCATCAGTCTCCTGATGGATGATTCACAATTTCTGTTTGCAGGGAGTTGATGCCTACCTCTCTACAGCAAGTCTATGCTGCCTCCTTTCAACAGCAGCTCTGCTACCTTAATATACAGGTTAGTCTAATGTGTGTCCTTTTGTGTTTAAATGCTTACTAGGGTACAGCTACAATCTTACAATCTTACTTTGCACACCAACTGCTGATGGGGATGTGAGACTGTCACACATCCATCTAGATTGTGTTATGTTTATCAACCATTTAACATACAACCAAATGAAACACATGATAATAAATCCTAGACTTGCTTACAACTTTCTCCCTACTTCCAACATTCCCTCATTTGGTGGTAATGGGTATAGGCCAAAGCCAAGTTACCATTACCCAAAATAGTATATTTTACATTTAAAGGGGCTGAGTAGTTCTACGTGACATGATTTCTCAAACAAGACTCCAAAGACAATCACATATGTATGTTTTGACATTGTAATTAAAAACGTAACAAAGAGGCATTCACGCAGTCGCCCGTTAGACTGTTTAAACCAAGAACATCCGTAATAACTGACGGATCACTGGCCTTCAATGATCCATTCCAATCCACCTAGTAGCTAAAGCAAATAATCACCATAGTCTTAGGCTACCTCACTGTTTTGAATGGTAAACACTATGTGACCCAGGAACAGTGTGTTGCGGAGTGCTTGCATGTATGGCCTCGGGACCGCTATTGTGGACCCTGTTTGTTCATTTTGTGTCGTATACATTATGTTGAGGCCCCCCACCCTTGGCCTTTAGTAGATACGCCACTGGTTTTAAGGCAGCCAAACAAGTGAGCACAAAAAAACACGTAATTACACGTAAAACTTACATCATCCCAGTGGTCAAATTGGTACCGTTTCCTTTTCAACCCAGGCTCTAGTTCTTGGAAAAGAGCCCGCTCCTCCTCCGTGCTGATGAAGCGGGGTCGCACCTCCACCTGCGAGCTGAGCTTCTGGATCAGATCCCGCGAGGAGCCGTCTACGTGCTGCTGCGGAGCCACACTGACGGTTCGCGTAGGAGAGCTCAGACACAGCCCGCATGTGCGTACGTATCGCGCATTAGTCCGTGTCAACGCCATTTTTAGCAATTTCATTATTTTTGGTGGATCTAACTAAAATTATATATTTCCATCAACTGAGTTGATATATGTCCACACTATATCAGCTAAGGTCAATTGTCGGTTTAGTTTGTTGCTAGAGCTGGAACACCATTTTGTAAGCGCAAAGTATCATGGGAGGTGTAGTTCAAACCGATCTAATCTAACCGATCTATCCGAAAAGGATACATCTATCTATATCTATATCTACATACATACATACATACATACATACATACATACATACATACATACTTTTTTTTATTGTAGTTATTTTTTTAACTACGTTTTTTTAAATTATCTTTACTATTAAATATATTTTTTTTTATTACATTGTTACGACGATAGCCAGCAGGTGGAGATATGCAACAATTTGAATTAATTAGCATTTAGGAACCTTTTACCTTTTTTGATTTTACCAGTGAAAAGTGGGACTATTTTACTTTGTATATATTTAGGGACAGCAGTTCTAGAAGAAGTTTAGCGCAATGTCGACACTCATTTTGTATTTAATGTCAATAACAAATCTGTACTAAAACGGCCTCACACATTATAGTTCAGTACCCCCAATGTATTTTGTGGACAGAAGGGGGAGACAAATAGCTAGAGAGACCGTAGATTCATCCTGCAACCTTGCAGACACAGAGGTAGGCAAAAACACATTCACCAACATTCACATACTCTAGATACAAATATATATCATGGATAAAAATACATTAATAATTATGGCTACAAATATATGGCTATGTAATGTGTGCATAAAATACATAGTCTATGCACACACGCACACCTTTGTGACAACAAGTTTGATTTGTTGCGGGTCTTCTGAACATATGAAACTATACAGCAACTTACTATTATTATAAATGTGATGGTGTTGAAAGTGGTAGGTGTAATTAAACTTTGTGAGATGGCCTCTTAACTTAGTGATAGGGATTGTCTACAGCTGGTAACTTCTCCGTATAGGGTTGTTTTCACTGCACACATTTATGATTGAGCCACAAGTGAGAAAGATCATTACAGATTTAGACAAGTCAGAATGTCACTTGGGGCCATGTCAAAGCAACTTCAGGTCCCAAGATCATCAGAGCAAACTAATTGGTCATAAGTAGTGGAAGAAGTGTTCTTTTTCCCAATGTCTGGAACCAAACCCAAACTGTCCAAATCAAAGTGTTGTATTATTAGGCCTATGATGTGCAGGATTTTGCACATGGTCATTCTGTACAATAGCCTAGAAATCTAGACGCCCCTAGCGACAGCAAATTTAATTTGCAGCCAGGGGGGTCTAGCACTTCTCCGTCGGCTTTCTGTGCTGGAAACAGAAAATCTGTCAGACCAATCACAGCGTGAGGGGCGGAGTCGGAAGCCGGGCTACCATGACGACGGTTCCGTGTTAGAGGTAAACAATGGCTGCTGCTGCTGGCAAACAGCTGTCTTTCGACTCGGCTTTGGCCGCGACTCTTCAAGACTAAAGTTAACATTTTATTTCACTATTCTTCCACAATCCACCATACAGAACACTTCCCTATGGACTAATTCCCGTTGCTCTGACTACGTCACCTTCTTCGTTGCTCTGATTGGTTGTAGCGCTATCCTATTGCGTGCAGAGGGAACTTGAAAGACAACCGTTTATCCCGCCCACACTGCCAATGGAGCACAGTGCCAGACCCTACATCTTTCTGATGTGGGTCTGGCTTGCCAGGCTATCCGTACAATACAAGTTCTCACAACAAGGTTAAGGATCATCTGCTTAGCATTGAATTAAAGGAATAAAGTAAAACACACAACAGTGAAAATACAAAATATATAAAACAGGCAGTAACAAAAAGGTAGTAAAAACAGCTATCAACACACACACACACACACACGAGAGAGAGAGAGAGCCTCTGCTCAGCGTATACCATCATGCCATCTCCAATAAATGCATCTTCAAATCAACATCTACCTGTGTTGGAGGGCCCTAAGGTGGCAGGGGTAAACTGCCATAGTGATGTTTTTGTGAGTCCCTTGTTTGGAAGGATGCAAATGTTGCCTTCTTTGCCTCAGATGCAAATTTCAAAGTTGTAAAGGTAAAGTGAGTATAGTGTGTGTATAGTTATTGCCAGGGTGAGGTCATGGATCTTATCACAGGATGTAGCTAATGGCTTTTCCTGCTCTGTAATAATAGATAAGTCAGTAGATCCTCAAAATGGATAATGGACTGTACCCGTGAACCAAATGCATCATGGACTGGCAAAACTGATGGAATGCACCCATGAACCCTACACAGATCAAGCTCCTATAGGCCCTACTTCACACCCGACTATGCCTACTTCATTCTGTTTCAATCAATCTATTAACATACTTCAACATTGTCTGAATATCCCTGCTGGTTCAGTTGGTTGTTTCAGTTGTTTCCGCCAGGGCGAGGGAAGGAGAGAACCCTGTAGCAGGCAATAGAGGCCTATCCAGGGTTTAAAGCCAGTAACAGAATGCAAAGAAACTGCAGGGGAGCTATCAACACAGGTGACAGGAATCTTACTAGAAAGGACTTGACGTTTATAACAAAAGAACGATATGGGGTATGGCCGCATTATTGGGTGCGTGGATGTGTTTTGGCAACGCTTTGGTGGTTCTCAGCCTCAGCTGTAAGTTGCTTTGCAACAAAGAATTTGCTCAATGACTAATGTAAATGTTTATGTAGCACTGTCACAATAGCGTCCAATGTTAAAATCATAGGGATAATAAGGCTCAGCTAGGGAATACTAGTGATTTGGATTCTACTGTGTGCTCTCTTTATGTACAGGGTTAGAAAATCTTTGGAAAATGACCACGACCAGTCGAGCGACAAATGCCGTGCAACATAATGAGCCGGAAGAGGCATACACATGAGATGTCATTGAATCAGAAGGTGTGCAATCTAGTAGAAGGTGTGCGAAGTGCGAACAGTGCGTGTGCATAGAGAAGAGAAGAAAATGGTTCGTGTTTGTGCTTTTCCCGGCTGCGTTTGTCGCTCGACTGGTTGTGACTGTTTTCCAAAGATGGCGCCCGCTTGTTTTCGTGAAGGCACTGGCTTTCTAAACTTTCTTTTTAAAAAACTGTCTGTACACTTACAAAGTTCTCAATGCTTCGTTTTACATGTAGGGACCTCATTATGCTACCATGGAAGTGTGGTGCGATTTTGAGCCTTGTTAGTGGTATAGAATTGTGATTTATTTTACATGAATATCTGCCCCTACAGCTAGCATTATACGCTAATTAGCGGTTTTCGAGAACTTTGGTTCTATTCGACTAGAATGAAAACTGATCCCAGAGAACGGTCCAACTCGGTGGACATGTGTTATGATCATATGGTCTCATTTTGCGGAATTGTCCTTTAAGCCTAAATAAGAATCCTAATCTATTGGTGGTGTTTTGTGGCGATTCCCACCACTCCAGGCCACACATTGACACAAGATGTTTTTCCTTCCGCAGACATGTTAGATTGTTGAATGGATATGTGTATCTGGCCCTTGAACTCCAGTGCCTCTGCAATCATTTCCACAGCCTCTTGAATCGAGACCTCATCTTCTTCGTCCACTGGATGAAAAAAGTGAATTATGTGTTAGATAAATGTTAAGATGAAGGATGTACTCACAATCACAGACGTGATTTCTGGCTTGCATAGCCTTTCTGGCTATGCAAGCATTCCTCAACACTCAAACTCCACCTTTACAGCAGGGACTGTGAACCGCTAATTAGTCCAAATCCTTCCAATTTGGGGTGGCCCCACACCCCAACCTCGAAGCTTCAGCCTCGCCTAATGTGCAAAGTGCAATTTGTTGTGATGACGCTGCTGATATCAACCCCAGAGATAATGCAGGGTCCGTGCTTTCCTAATGGTTCTCATAACAAATATTTGATCTCATAGTGGCTTCAAAACACTACCGAGAAACACAGAAATGCTTGAATCCTCCATTTCTCTTGGGATAATGTCATGTTAGAAATAACACAATATCTTGGCTTGAGCAGATTGCCTCATACATACAGTGCAGCATGTATAGGGGCAAGTTCGGCTTGTTAAATGTTAGGCCATAAACTATGCAATGGTTATATTTACCCGTCCAACGGTATTCCTATATTCTCTACATACAAACAAAGCATTTTACACCAAAGCAAACCAAGGGACAACTCTTACCAGAGAGAATAATAGGATCAACCTCATCATATTCCCTCAGTACCCAGAGCATTAGTCGGCCTATGTCCTAAAACATTAAAACACACAAACACACACACATTACTACTGCTACTGAATCACCTTACATATTTCATTATTTTGTATTGTTGTAAGTCCTGCTATACCGCTGGCGTGCCTTATCATGGAGAAGATTAACTGTCTCAGGGGCTTGCCAGAGCCCCACACATTCAAAGTTGTGTTATCCCCTTCAGTGAATGGAACATAAGGTAGAGGTGTGAAGGCATATCGTGACAACATTGTTGCATTGTTGCTCAGAGTATGAATAACTCACATACTTCAAAAACAACAACCTTATAGTTAGGAAAATGAAGAATGATCATAAGGATTGATACCTCCAATTACCATTCACCCTCAAGATGAAACCCAGTGTTCATAGGTTGTAGTAGTAATTGATGATATTATTGTGATTGATGAGTTAATAATGTATGATAGCATTGATCTGTTGTCTTAATGTATACACATTTCTTTTGGGGGGGGAGACTTTACCAATGTTGAATTTAAATCTATCTATCGTAGTGCTTTGTTTCAAATTAAACAATTGCATTGATTGATTGTAAAGCAAGATTGTGGTAATTTGAAAGTTTTTGCACACATACCGGTATGTGTGTGTGTGGTTTGTGTGTATTCATGATGGCTGTAAGCATGTGTCCTTCGTCCTCATTGAAGTTTTCATGTGGGCCAAACACGTTGTTGGGGATGACTGCAGTGTATCTGTGACCATACTGGCCAAAGTACACTCTGTGAATACCAACAAACACACACACGCACACACACAAGCACGCACGCACATACACCAAAGCGATTGTATATGTCCAGGCCTCAAATGTGCCCCACATGCACCATTGGCTTGTATTTCTGTCTAGAGCCACAATCATTTCAGTGGAAGGTGTTGGGTTCCGTACGAATGGCGATTATTTTGCATCACTCTGTTTACATAAGCTGTGTTTCCACCCAAAGTACCTGGAACTTTTAGTCCCAGGAACTACTGTTCAAGGAACTAAAAGGTACTAAAAGGTCCGTCTTCACTCTTTTTAAATGGAATCCGTCAGATAGATTATGCGTTATGCAGACATACAATGATGGAAATTAACTAGGCTATACGTCGACATTCTAATGAATGTTTTTGTTGGGTATATGTATAATAATACTAGTATAATAGTAATAAACTTTATTTGTATACAGCATCTTCCATACAAGGCATGCAGAAGTGCTTTACAATAGTGATGCAGATCGGCTCTGACGCCAACTGAAACCACGAGCTGTGCTTAAGTGTCTTGTAAAGAGATATTTTGCAGATTTTAAACCAGCTCTATGGCAATGCCATATTGAGAGGACTCAAGAGAGTACTGTAAAATCCTAAACCAACATAAATATACTGTAACCTAGGCTAATAAAACAACTATTTTTCCATTTCTCGCCTGAGAACAAAACAATGTCTCCACATAATGACAAATCATTTCACGATTAACTACTAAACAATGACCAAAAAATGACTACTAACATTTTAATGCTTCCAAAATGGCGATGTGACGTCGCGATGTACATGCCCCATTAGAAAAAGTTAGGAATTGTATGATTTTCATCAAAATAATGATATCAAATATCATATATAATAAATGTGTTGATTCATATGATGTATTAATGATAATGATGGCAATGCCTAATGTCCGATACTTGTAGTGGAGCAGGCCTACAGCGCTGTGAGATCATGAAAGACAAAGAATATGTGATATATAGTAAACAATTTACAGAATCTGCATTATAACATCTCCCAAATGTGCATACATGAGATGCTGAATTTCCCTTAAAATGTTTATTTTAAATGTTAGTAACACATTTGTTAACGAATCAAAATGTAGGCAACTGATGAATACATATGTACATACATATGTATAATATGTTGCGGTTAATGTGTAATGTTGAAGTTCATTTGCTAAAGACACAGCTCCCCTATCCATTGCAGCACCTTAATAATAACGTTTAATTATTTTTTTATATATATCCTATATACACATATATATATACGTATATAAATATATATATATATATACAGGTGCATGCATATATATATATATATATATATATATATTAGTGGTGGGCCGTTATCGGCGTTACCGCGCTGCGATAACGCAAGACTCTTATCGCGCGATAAAAAAATTATCGCCGTTAATCTATTCTCAAAGTTGGGTTGGGAGCTGGGTCTATACTGGATTTCCACCAAGGAAGGTAAGCGCCGCGGAACGGCTGCGTCCTCTGCCCAGCGACCCCCCCCCCCCCGTCGGTCGTAGGTCTGGGCAGTGGCGCCTTAATGCACGGGCTTTTAAATATATATTTAAAAAAAAGATGATAAACGTCCGTATTCGCGGTGTCATTACTGCCCCCCCCCCCCCCCCGTCAACAATCGCGCACCTCTCCCCCTCCAGTCAACAATCGCGCACCCCCCGTCAACAATCGCGCACCTCTCCCCCTCCGGTCAACAAATAACAGCATCAGGCTGTGATGGCAGCGGTGTTAGTAAACCTGTGCAAACAAACTACCGTCACTGGGATATCTGCTGTTTACATTTGTTAGGCTTTCCTGCACTTCCTTTACACATCAGATAACAGACAATAACGGACCTGGGCCGTCCGTTCCCGATAACGATGGATCCACGCTCATACGATCCTTCTTACGAATCATCTTTCGAACGATCGTTATTTTTTCCGTGCGTTTCCCGAAACTCCTCTTAACATGAACGCGCGTGCACAGATCTAACGATCGATCGTAGCCTTGTAACTGTCCATTATACCAGGGTCTGGGTGAATACTCAATTCTGATTGGCTGGAGGGTGTCGGTTAAAAAGAACACCTACGAAAGACGTTGACGCAACGCCTGCATACGGGATATATTAAATAGTCCGCTCGACTTGTACAAATAAAAAAAACCTCACGATTTTAACTCTAAAACACATTAAAGTATTATTAATTGATTAAATATTTCTTTCTTTCGTAAGTGACCATGGTATAAGCGGGATAATGCCCTTCGAGGTGTCCATTAACAGAACCGTTCACGCCTCCGCGTCGTCCATTCATTTCTGTTAATGGACACCTCGTCGGGCATTAACCCTTACGTATTGCAGCTAAGGCCGGGGTAGCATTAGGTGAGCCGGAGGATGGCGATGAAGACGATGACGACGAGGAAGATAAGGGTTTCAGGAAGACCTCCCTCAAAACTATGTGGCTGGTTTTGATACACGTAGAATAGTGATTGAAACTTTTTTCTAATCAATTGTTTCTAAGAATAGGCCGATTTGTAACATCGTCTTTATCAATCACCAAACTATAACAACTTAACGGCACACAATAGGCCCAGACGTGACACACCATTACCAATAACATAGACTAAGCTATATAGCCTATCGTAACTTTAGCCTCAGTGGAGTCACCAGCTGGACATTCAGTGGTATTGGATGTGTTAAGACGCTCGTAGCGCTACGAGTACCCCTGGAGCTCTCGTTAGCTACGAGCGTCTTAACGACGGTCGTTACGCAAAGATGCTTTCGGGAAACGGGGTGAAAACTGTCTGATGGTCGTACGACGAACTTAACGAACCACTTAGGCTAACGATGCTTTCGGGAAACTGGGCCCTGTTCTAGATATACCTGTGGCCACTCGTTTGTTCCACAACTTTAGGGCACTTTGCATTTGTAGCCTAGTTCTGGACCAAAACTGCTACGATAATAATAAGAGGCAGGGGCGTCATTAGACCTGGGCATTCGAGGCTATACCCCCGGATCTCTGTGCTGTGAAATAAAAAAATAAATAAACATAATACTGATGAAAATAGCCCCGCAGAGTAGACTTTGATGTGGTTGCATTACCAGCAGCCACAGATGCAACATTGCAGCCAGTGAAAACCGCAAAATTCTAAACATGTCCATAATGAGCCGATTTAGAATTATTTGTTGCAAAATGTTGCAAATTCAACGTCGGTATTCTTTCTTCTCGAAAGATCTATGCATAGCGCGTGCATCACGTCGATATTGCTGTTTGTTTCGTGCTACTAGCTAGCCTTGGCTTTTAGTGAGATCAAAGTGTTGTTAAAGACAGTAATCAAATATATTTAGTGAGATGGATATACGAAGATTCTTTCAGAAAAAAAGGGCAGAGCAAGAACAAGACGTGGAGAGTGTGGCATCATCTCCCGCCTCAACCCCTGATGAGAACACTTCCATTAGTTCAGGTTCGTGAAAAGCAGCCAGCCTCATAGTGCTAGATAGCTTTTTGCTGGTCTGGTGTTACCATGTCTATGGGTCTGCACCTCACTAGCTGTAGCTTTAACGACACATTGCTTGAATAACTTAAAAAATATACACTTACTTATGTTTACAGGCTCTGTAGAATGGAATCACATTCTTCACCACCAGCAATAATTTCTTTGACAGTACTAGTTGCGCCAGTCTTTTTACACAGCAAGAGCTAGCTACCATAGGTTAGCCTGGATGCAGACTCATTAATTCACTTTGAGATTCAAGCGAAATAAACTGAGTGGAGGGGCTAGGCAAATCATAGGTAGTACTAGGCTGAAAATTGCTGCTACATGTTTAAATCTTTTACATGTTTTACATGTAATTAGAGTGGGACCTCCATCCATCCATCCATCTTCTTCCGCTTATCCGGGGTCGGGTCGCGGGGGCAGCAGTCTAAGCAGGGAAGCCCAGACTTCCCTTTCCCCAGCTACTTCGTCCAGCTCTTCCTGGGAGATCCCGAGGCGTTCCCAGGCCAGCCGAGAGACATAGTCTCTCCAGCGTGTCCTGGGTCTTCCCCGGGGTCTCCTACTAGTGGGACGTGCCCTGAACACCTCACCAGGGAGGCGTCCGGGAGGCATCCTAACTAGATGCCCGAGCCACCTCATCTGGCTCCTCTCAACGCGGAGGAGTAGCGGGTCTACTCCGAGCTCCTCCCGGATGACCGAGCTTCTCACCCTATCTCTAAGGGAGAGCCCAGCCACCCTGCGGAGGAAGCTCATTTCGGCCGCTTGTACTCGCGATCTCGTTCTTTCGGTCATTACCCAAAGCTCATGACCATAGGTGAGGGCAGGAACGTAGATCGACTGGTAAATCGAGAGCTTTGCCTTTCGGCTCAGCTCCCTCTTCACCACGACGGATCCGTGCAGAGTCCGCATTACTGCAGACGCCGCACCGATCCGCCTGTCGATCTCCCGCTCCATCCTCCCCTCACTCGTGAACAAGACCCCGAGGTACTTGAACTCCGCCACTTGGGGCAGGATCTCATCCCCGACCCGGAGGGTGCACTCCACCCTTTTCCGGTTGAGGACCATGGACTCGGAGGTGCTGATTCTCATCCCGACCGCTTCACACTCGGCTGCGAACCTGTCCAGCGAGAGTTGGAGGTCACGGTCTGATGAAGCCATCAGGACCACATCATCCACAAAAAGCAGAGACCCAATCCTGAGGTCACCAAACTGGACCCCCTCAACGCCCTGGCTGTGCCTAGAAATCCTGTCCATAAAAATTATGAACAGGATCGGTGACAAAGGGCAGCCCTGGCGGAGTCCAACCCTCACTGGAAACAAGTCCGACTTATAACCGGCAATGCGGACCAAGCTCTGACACCGGTCATACAGGGAACGGACAGCCCGTATTAGGGGGTCTGATACCCCATACTCCCGGAGAACCCCCCACAGGACTCCCCGAGGGACACGGTCGAATGCCTTCTCCAAGTCCACAAAGCACATGTGGACTGGTTGGGCAAACTCCCATGCACCCTCAAGGATCCTGCAGAGGGTGTAGAGCTGGTCCACTGTTCCACGGCCTGGACGAAAACCACATTGCTCCTCCTGAATCCGAGGTTCGACTATCCGACGGACCCTCCTCTCCAGCACCCCTGAATAGACCTTACCAGGGAGGCTGAGGAGTGTGATCCCCCTGTAGTTGGAACACACCCTCCGGTCCCCCTTCTTAAAAAGAGGGACCACCACCCCAGTCTGCCAATCCAGGGGCACTGCCCCCGATGTCCACGCGATGCTGCAGAGTCGTGTCAACCAAGACAGCCCCACAACATCCAGGGCCTTAAGGAACTCCGGGCGGACCTCATCCACCCCCGGGGCCCTGCCACCGAGGAGCTTCCTGACCACCTCGGCAACCTCAGCCCCAGAGATAGGAGGGCCCACACCCGAGTCCCCAGGCCCTGCTTCCTTACCGGAAGGCGTGTCGGTGGGATTGAGGAGGTCTTGGAAGTATTCCTTCCACCGATCCACAACGTCCCGAGTCGAGGTCAGCAGCGCACCGTCTCCACCATACACAGTGTTGACGATGCACTGCTTCCCCCTCCTGAGACGCCGGATGGTGGTCCAGAACCTCTTCGAAGCCGTCCGGAAGTCGTTCTCCATGGCCTCACCGAACTCCTCCCATGTCCAGGTTTTTGCCTCGGTAACCGCCACAGCTGCACTCCGCTTGGCCTGCCGGTACCTGCCTGCTGCCTCCGGAGTCCCACAGGCCAAAAAGGTCCTATAGGACTCCTTCTTCAGTTTGACGGCATCCCTCACCGCCGGTGTCCACCAGCGGGTTCGGGAATTGCCGCCATGGCAGGCACCGACCACCTTGCAGCCACAGCTCTGGTCGGCCGCCTTAACAATGGAGGCACGGAACATGGCCCACTCGGACTCAATGTCCCCCGCCTCCCCCGGTACATGGTCAAAGCTCTCCCGGAGGTGTGAGTTGAAGCTCTCTCTGACAGGAGACTCTGCTAGACGTTCCCAGCAGACCCTCACGATACGTTTGGGTCTGCCAGGTCTGACCGGCATTCTCCCCCACCATCGCAGCCAACTCACCACCAGGTGGTGATCAGTTGACAGCTCCGCCCCTCTCTTCGCCCGAGTGTCCAAGACATGCGGCCGCAAGTCCGACGACACGACTACAAAGTCGATCATCGAACTGCGGCCTAGGGTGTCCTGGTGCCAAGTGCACATATGGACACCCTTATGCTTGAACATGGTGTTCGTTATGGACAATCTGTGACGAGCACAGAAGTCCAATAACTGAACACCACTCGGGTTCAGATCGGGGTGCCGTTCCTCCCAATCACACCCCTCCAGGTCTCACTGTCGCTGCCAACGTGAGCGTTGAAGTCCCCCAGCAGAACGAGGGAATCCCCAGAGGGAGCACTTTCCAGCACCCCTTCCAAGGAGTCCAAAAAGGGTGGATACTCTGAACTGCTGTTTGGACCATAGGCACAAACAACAGTCAGGATCCGTCCCCCCACCCGAAGGCGGAGGGAAGCTACCCTCTCGTCTACCGGGGTAAACTCCAACATACTGGCACCAAGCCGGGGGGCAATAAGTATTGCCACCCCTGCCCGGCGCCTCTCACCAGTGGCAACTCCAGAGTGGAAGAGAGTCCAACCCCTCTCGAGAAGACTGGTTCCAGAGCCCTTGCTATGCGTCGAGGTGAGGCCGACTATATCTAGCCGGAACTTCTCAACCTCGCGCACCAGCTCAGCCTTCCCCACCAGAGAGGTGACGTTCCATGTCCCTAGAGCTAGCTTCTGCAGCCGAGGATCGGACCGCCAAGGTCCCCGCCTTTGGCCGCCGCCCAGCTCGCACTGCACCCGACCCCTTTGGCCCCTCCTACTGGTGGTGAGCCGGCGGGAAGGGGGTCCCACATCATCCTTTTGGGCTGTGCCCGGCCGGGCCCCGTGGGTGTAGGCCCGGCCACCAGGCGCTCGCCGCCGAGCCCCACCCCCAGGCCTGGCTCCAGGGGGAGGCCCCGGTGACCCACGTCCGGGCGAGGGACATGCAAGACCATTTATTGTTTTCTTCATAAGGGGTCTGTTGAGCTACCCTTTGTCTGGCCCCTCCCCCCGGACCTGTTTGCCATGGGTGACCCTACCAGGGGCATAAAAGCCCCCGACAACGGAGCTCCTGGGGTCATTGGGACACGCAAACCCCTCCACCACGGTAAGGTAGTAGCCTGGGACCTTAAAATGTTTAATTCATTCCTCACGAGTCACTACAAAGCATGGTTCTATTTGATCGACTCACTCAATGTCACAATTTGACTTGTACAAATTGGCTACTACCTCAGCGATTAGCCTCTGTGTTGTCTCCCTCTAGTGGTCGTTCATTTTAAAACACTACAATATCTTTTGGAAGCAAATAGTTGCAGGCTTACTGTGGTGCTGGTCTGTAGTACAGTGTACTGTATGCATGCAATACTACCACTACTATAGCTACAACTACTACTCATAATAATAATAATAATAATAATAATAGATTGAGAAACAGTGGGTTGACAATCCATTCTAGCTGGGTACATCATTTTGAAAATCTTAACTACACACATGAACTGTTCTTTCAATTTTTAATACATTGCTTTGGAGGTTTTTAATCTAACTTTCCACTGGTTTTATTTGATGAATTGTGTGATAAAGTAACATTACCCAAGAATATTACCTAAGAGAACATGTTTCTTGAAGGTATGGTTATATTTTATATCTATCATATGACTAATAATAGGGTACAGAATCATGAGATATAAGCAGAGGCATATAATTATAAAAGCAACTCCTCATGATCAGAATGAGTACGTTGTTGGTGACATGTGCAGAGTACATAGTGTGAGATTAGTTTGTTGCAAAGAGCAGGAAGTGTTAATCATATGATAGCAGAGAAAAGGCAGGCTTGTTTCTGTACATGTAAAGAACGCTGGAGTCAGATAACACGAGGACAACAAGGGAAGACGTCAACAGCCAGCCTTTTGTGATGACGGTTGCAATGTTTGTGTATATAACATCTTGGACTAGAGATAGTGGGTGCTCAGACTTCGTGAACTGACACACACACACTTTGTTGTTCGGTCAGGGAAACGTAGTCGGACCCAGATATATCTGTAAAACTCTGCACATTATACTGGTGTTAACAATAAAACTGATTATTTCTTAAAGCTAAACAACTTCTTCTATCGCTTCATTAAAAGAACACGCGTGAGTAGGGGTTTCTTTTTTTCACTTTGAACCTTGATTCTATTGACCTTTTCTGGCGTTCGGTTTGATTCTATTGACCTTTTCTGGCGTTCGGTTTGACAACTGAAGGGAAATATAGTATCAATTTTCCTTTGATGGTCTGATGCATTCTGTTCAAGAAAAAAAACTCTATAGCGCCCCGGTGAGATATGGAACTGGAGTCAGCTGGCGACTAGTGAGCTAAAGTTGTTTACAACATCATTAGGTAGCCTCAAGGCGCACTCTATAAATCTACCTACCTAGGCCTACCTGCAATAACAATATTGCGTTAATGAGCTTGAGATCTACCCCAAACGACTGTCACTGACACGTCTGCTATCCAGTTAGTGACTGACACACACTGACAAGTGATAATAAGCAGACTTACTTGCCGGTCGGGGGAGAAAACGTCCGTCAGAGAAATGATGGCTTCTAGTTTGCACAGATTTGGAGACCCGCGCAGTGAATTCAACCTGGTCTACTTGACATTGGGTAGGTGCATGACGGTGTTTATTAGGCACCCATATGGGCTATTCTAATTTCTCATTTTGGGTGCTGGTGTATGTGGTGCACTTTGGCAGAAGACACACACGTTCACTTCCATACAGGCTACCCTTAACGTAAACATTAACCGACTCAGTAGGGCTGCTCCGACGTGAGTCTAGTCACATGACGATTGGTCTTTCTTTCTTTTCCTTCTCAAACTACGTTAAAATTGCATGTTCATCAGCCCGATTTCCAAATTTTCTCGGGGGAGAAACCCCCGTCTTAAAAGGACTCTAACTTCTGGGCTACAGCCCTGGATCATTTCAATTGCTAGCGACGCCCCTGATAAGAGGCCTATAACTATCGGCCACAATAATAACAATAATAATAATAATAATAATAATAATAATAATAATAATAATAACAATAATAATAATAATAATAATAATAATCTGGGTTTTTATGCTTTCGTGTTCATGCAAATTAGGCCTACTATTTGAGAAAACACAAGCTGTGTTTCCTCGAATGTGTTTTCTTAAAACAGGTTTCTGAATTTGATTCCAACTTTCACGAGATTGGCATCCTTAAAGGGGTAGTTCGGAATTGTGGACATAGGACCTCATTTCCAAGTCAGCCAGTGTGCTATTTATCATTGGAGACGTTTTCAACAAATTTCATGCAGTCCTTCTAGTTCGCTGGTGCTAAGCTAGCGCAAGTCAATGGTATCGACTATGGTATCGCCTGCCAATAAAAACCCACTCCACAGTACACCCAAGGCAAATCAATTATCAATTATAACGCAAATCAATTATAACGCCAGACTATCGATGTAAATGTCTGTTGATAGAATAATGTAGAAATAAAACCAACCATGCTTCAGGACAAACTGAACAGGATGGGAGTGGACCCCTATCTGGTTGACTGGATCCCCAATTACCTCACTGACAGGCCACAGTACGTCAAGCTGAAGGACTTTTGTTTCAACTCAGAGCTGTGTCACATACAGTAGGAGGATGACACAGCCATTGTTGGGTGCATCAGGGGTGACAGAGAGGATGAGTATCGGAGTCTGGTGGAGGACTTTGCTCTCTGGTGTCACAGTAACCACCTACAGCTCAACACCTCTAAGACGAATGAGCTGGTCATTGACTTTGGGAGGTCCAGTCCAAGACCGCGACCAGTCCTGCTAGGGGGAGCTGAGGTGGAGGCTGTGAAATCATACAAATACCTCGGGCTGTGGTTGGATAATAAACTGGAGTGGACAACATACACCAGCCACCTGTATGGGAAGACACAAAGCAGGTTGTACTTCCTCAGGAGACTGCGGTCTTTCAACATCTGCAGCAAACTGCTGGGGATGTTTTACCAGTCTGTGGTTGCCAGCATCCTCTTCTACACTGTGGTGTGCTGGGGGGGCAGCATATTCAAGAAGGACACTTTCAGACTGGATAAACTGATCAGGCGGGCCGGCTCTGTGATCGGCATGAAGCTGGACTCACTGGTGACGGGGGCAGAGAGGAGGACACTGGACAAACTGCTGGACATTATTGAAAATGCCAGCCACCCCCTGCACACCGTCATCAGCAACCAGAGGAGCCTGTTCAGTGAAAGGCTGCTCCTTCCCAAGTGTAGGACCAATAGACTCCTTTGTCCCTCATGCCATCATACTCATACAACTCCTCACTCGGGGGGAGGAGGAAATAGGGTAAATAGGGACAGAAGGGAAGGAGTGGTAGCCACTCTGTGCACTTTGCAATAATCACTGTGCAATAATAACTAATTTCTGTTAATGTCACTTATCCAGTCCTATATATATATATATACTGTATATATATATATATTGTGGCGCCCGCCGGGTACAGGGTAAGGAGGAGGGTATGTGGGAAGGTGGTAGATGGGGTGTATATTGCACCATGCCATCTGGTGGCCGCAGAGCACTTTTCACTCTCCCCTCTGTCAAAAGGAAACACGACCATATATGGACGTCTAATGAGACCAGGAAGCGGAGCAGCTGCAGCCACTCACCCTAATGAGGGGAGAGAAGATAAAAGCTGGAAGAAGTGGACCAAACGGGGAAGGAGTAGCTGGAGAGCAGTATGGTGGTAGTAGGTAGAGAGAGAGAGAATAAAGCGCTGTGTATGACCCTTTTCCCCAGGAGGACCCCGTTGGCCGATCGACCCTTGCACCGTCTGAGAACCCGCCCGTGTACCGACCCCCGCCTGTCTGACATCCCTCCCGCCCGCCGAACCCTGGTCCGTCTGAGAGCCCGCCTGTGTACCGACCCCCGCCTGTCTGACATCCCTCCCTCCTGCCGAACCCTGGACCATCTGAGAACCCGACCCCGTGCACCGAACCCCACGCTCAACCCCCGACGACGAGTCCAGAGCCTGACCCCCCTCAGGACCGACCCCCCCTCCGCGGCGGCGGAGTTTTCCCCTCTCTCCCCCTCTCCCGAGTCTACAATAAATTTGGTTAATTGTAAAACTGGTGTGGACAGTCAACTGTTTTCCAATACTGGTCGGGTGGCACCTCTTCTCCTCCCCGAGGTTGCCACTTATGGTGGAGAATGCGGGCTCGTGAGTAAACAGACCAGTATCGAGAAACAGACGCACCAGATCCCAGACATGGCAACGCCCCCCGATTACAGTGCCATGCTGGGCCAGCTGATGGAGATGCAGAAGGCGCAGCAGGAACACCACACCGCTCTCGTGAACCGACTCCTCGACCGAGACCAGGGGCGTCCTATCCAGCCGGCGAGGTTCCTTGTGAAGCAGACCGAGACCGATGACGTGGAGACGTTCCTCCTCACCTTCGAGCGGACCGCGACCAGGGAAGGCTGGCCCCGAGTCCAGTGGACGGACCTGATCGCCCCCTTCCTCTCCGGGGCGGCCCAAAGCGCGTATCAGGACCTATGTATGGAGCAGGCGGTCTCCTATGATGAGTTGAAGGCGGAGATCCAGAAAAGGCTCAGGCACACCCTCCTCTCCCGAGCCCAGAGAGTCCACGACTGGACCTTCAACCCAGCAGAGCCACCCCGGGGCCAGATGTATGAGCTCACTCGACTGACCAACCGGTGGCTGGTCTCTGAGCCCTCGGGCCCTGGCCCCTGTAGAAAGGGTCGTCATGGACCGGTACCTCCGGGCCCTGCCCTACGAGGGACAAAAGCTCGCCTGTCAAAGCAACCCCCAGAGCGCGGAGCAACTGGTGACCATGGTCGAGGGATACCTGGCCGCCCACGCTGTGCTGAGGCCAGGCCGGCCTGGGAAGGCGGAGAGCACCGGGCGGCTCCGAAACCCCACACCGGTCCTGGAACCCCCGAGGCCCCCTTCACGCTCCTTCGGGGAACCCCGAGGGTCGGCGACGGAGCCAAGACGCTGCTTCAGCTGCGGGGAGGTGGGACACCTGTCCTGGGGGTGCCCCCACCGCCAGGATGTGGCCATGCCGACGGCGTCATCCGACTCCAATCCCCGGAAGCCCTGCGGTCTCCTCACGGTCTGCTGGGGCCAGACGGACGGACCCTCCGCCGTAACTCCAGTGTGGCTCAATGGGCGGGACGCCTCAGCTCTCCTGGATTCGGGCAGCGCGGTGACGCTGGCGCGGCCCGAGTACGCCCCGGGTCCTCTCCTCCCAGGGAAACTCGCCGTGACCTGCATCCACGGAGAAACCCGGCAGTATCCCACGGCGAGTATAAGCATGCAAACCACCAAGGGAGTATTTCAGGGGACAGTGGGGCTTGTGCCGGAGCTGCCCGTAGAGGTCCTTATTGGGCGGGACGCGGCCCTGTTTCCGGCCCTGTGGCGCTCCCTGGCGGGACGGGACGGAGAACAGGGCCAGCCCCGCAGCCGACGACCCCGCCACAGCCCCCCCCTATGTGGTTTCCAGGAGGGAGAGCCAGGGGATTCCACTGATCCCCTCTCCGAGGGGGCAGCCAGTGCCGCTGCTGAAAGGGCCGAGGAGGAGTCCCGGGCCACGGGTCCCGAGAGAAGACCCCTCTCACCCGCCGAGGAGGGCGACGACCTCCTAGAGATGTTCCCCTTGGGCTCGGACGCCCCACTCCTGCCGGCACGGCTGACGGGACGGTTTGGAGCCGCGCAGCTAGAGGACCCCAACCTCGCCAGCGCCTTGAGCCAGGTGGCAGTGGTGGACGGCCAACCCGTGCAAGGGGTAAGACCTTTAACCCACCCCTTCTTTGCCATTAAAAACCAGCTCCTGTATCGGGTGGTGATGGAAGCCGGAGAGCAGGTCGAGCAGCTGCTGGTGCCTCGCGCTTTCGCCCCATCAGTTCTCCAGCTAGCGCATAGCCACCTACTCGGCGCTCACCTCGGCGTGGAAAAGACCCTCGAGCGGGTGGTCGCCCGCTTCTATTTGCCAGGAGTGAAGAAGGCAGTGGAGGACCACTGCCGGCAGTGCGCCGAGTGCCAGATGGTAGCCCCTCGACCGCACGTAAGAGCCCCACTAATCCCCCTCCCCATTATAGCGACTCAGTTCAGCCGCATCGCTATGGACTTGGTGGGACCCCTACCAAAGAGCAGCGGCGGGTTCCAGTACATCCTAGTAGTACTGGACTATGCCACTCGGTATCCCGAAGCCATCCCCCTCCGCAACATGGCCACGAAGGGCATTGCCAGAGAGCTGGTCCTGATGTTCACCCGAGTCGGCATCCCGGAGGAGATCCTGACCAATCAAGGTACCCCGTTTATGTCAAGATTGATGCGAGATATGTGTAGATTACTCCGAATCAAGCAGCTACGCACTTCGGTATATCACCCCCAAACTGACGGACTGGTGGAGAGATTCAATCAGACACTAAAGAAAATGCTAAAAAAGGTGATGGAATTGGACGGGAGGAACTGGGATCAGCTCCTCCCCTTTTTGATGTTCTCTATCCGTGAAGTACCACAGGCCTCCACCGGTTTCTCCCCATTCGAACTGCTGTACGGGAGGAGGCCCCGGGGACTGCTGGACTTGACCAAGGAGGCGTGGGAGCACCAACCCTCCCCCCATCGCACGATGGTCGAGCACGTTGAGGGGCTCCGCGACCGGATGGCTACCCTCTGGCCCCTGGTGCGGGAACATATGGCCGAGGCCCAGACGGCGCAGGCGCGGGTCTACAACCGGGGGACCCAACCACGGGAATTTCAGGTGGGAGATAAAGTGTTGGTCTTGGTCCCCACTGTGGAATGCAAATTCCTGGCCCGATGGCAGGGGCCCTATGAAGTTATCGAGAGGATGGGAGAGGTGAATTACAGGGTGCGACGGCCTGGCCGACGACAAGAGACGAAAATATACCATATCAATCTCCTGAAAAGGTGGGTGGCCCCCGAGGCTCTGCTCTCTCTCTCTCCCCACCAGGAGCCCCCGGCGGGGGAGCCGGCAACCGTTCCAATAGGAGAACAGCTCACCCCCCGGCAGAAGCAGGACCTCCAGGAACTGATACAACGGCACGGGAAGGTGTTCTCCACCGAGGTGGGCTACACCACCCTCATCGACCACCCCATCCTCACCACCCCCGGAAGAAGAGGTTAAAAAGATGTTAAAAGCAGGAATCATAGAGGAATCAAGGAGTGAGTGGTGTAGCCCCATCGTTCTGGTGCCCAAGCCAGATGGGACGGTACGGTTTTGCAATGACTTTCGACAACTTAATGCAATATCACAGTTCGATGCATACCCCATGCCCCGAGTAGACGAGCTCATCGAGCGACTGGGGAAGGCCCGATTCATCTCAACGCTGGACCTAACGAAGGGGTACTGGCAGGTGGCCCTCTCCCCGGAGGCCCGGGAGAAGACAGCCTTCGCGACCCCCGACGGCTTGTTCCAGTATGTCTGACTCCCGTTTGGATTACATGGGGCCCCAGCCACCTTCCAACGGCTGATGGACCAGGTGCTCCGTCCCCACCAGGAGTACGCGGCAGCGTACCTGGACGACATCGTGGTCCACGGGGAGGAGTGGGGAACCCACCTGGCTCAGCTGAACGCGGTGCTTCAGGCTCTGAGGGAGGCGGGGCTCACAGCCAACCCCAAAAAGTGTTGCCTCGGCCTTCAAGATGCCAACTATCTGGGGTTCACCATTGGACGGGGATGTGTGAAGCCCCAGGTAGGTAAGGTCGAGGCTATCCGCGAGTGGCCCCGCCCCCTCAGCAAAAGACAGGTGAGAGTATTCCTGGGCTTAGCCAGCTATTACCGCCGTTTTGTTCCCCACTTCTCCTCCATTGCATGCCCCCTCACAGAGCTTACACGGAACCAACAACCGGACCGGGTGAAGTGGACCCCAGAGGTAGAGAAGGCGTTCCTGGCCCTAAAAAACGCCCTCTGCTCCGACCCGGTGCTGGTGACACCGGACTTCGCCCTCCCTCTCGTGGTCCAGACCGCCGCATCGGAGACCGGGGTGGGTGCCGTCCTTTCACAAGTAAGAGAAGGTGAGGAACACCCCATCACCTTCATTAGCCGTAAACTACTGCCCAGGGAGAAGAATTACTCGACGGTAGAAAAAGAATGTCTGGCAGTAGACAAACTGAAGTACTACCTATTGGGACGGCAGTTCACCCTGGTCACCGACCATGCCCCGTTGGTATGGATGGCCCGAAACAAAGACAATAACGCCCGCGTCACACGCTGGTTCCTGGCCCTACAACCATATGCCTATTCAGTCATTCACAGGCCAGGAGCGGCGCATGGGAACGCAGACGCCTTGTCCCGGCGGGACGCCTTGAGCAGTTGGACCGCCCCTCCCACGGGGTCGGAGCTGAGGGGGGGGGTATGTGGCGCCCGCCGGGTACAGGTAAGGAGGAGGGTATGTGGGAAGGTGGTAGATGGGGTGTCTTTTCACTCTCCCCTCTGTCAAAAGGAAACACTACCATATATGGACGTCTAATGAGACCAGGAAGCGGAGCAGCTGCAGCCACTCACCCTAATGAGGGGAGAGAAGATAAAAGCTGGAAGAAGTGGACCAAACGGGGAAGGAGTAGCTGGAGAGCAGTATGGTGGTAGTAGGTAGAGAGAGAGAGAGAGAGAGAGAGAGAGAGAGAGAGAATAAAGCGCCGTATATGACCCTTTTCCCCAGGAGGACCCCGTTGGCCGATCGACCCTTGCACCGTCTGAGAACCCCCCCCCGTGTACCGACCCCCGCCTGTCTGACATCCCTCCCACCCGCCGAACCCTGGTCCGTCTGAGAGCCCACCTGTGTACGGACCCCCGCCTGTCTGACATCCCTCCCTCCTGCCGAACCCTGGACCGTCTGAGAACCCGACCCCGTGCACCGAACCCCACGCTCAACCCCCGACGACGAGTCCAGAGCCTGACCCCCCTCAGGACCGACCCCCCCCCCCCCCTCCCTAACCCAATAAATTTGGTTAATTGTAAAACTGGTGTGGACAGTCAACTGTTTTCCAATACTGGTCTGGTGGCACCTCTTCTCCTCCCCGAGGTTGCCACAATATATATATATATATATATATATATATATATATATATACACACACACGTTTTATATTTACAGTTAGAGTTTATTGTTTATCTTATATTGTATCTTTCTATACCTCTTCTGTTTTTTATACAAGTGTTTTGTAAGCTGCTGGAAATTCAATTTCCTTGAGGGAGTCATCCCAAAGGGATCAATAAAGTGAAGTCTAAGTCTCTAATATGCCGAGCAGATGATACATGCTGCCATGACAGTGGCTCTCTCCTGAGTGTGTGTGTTAATAGCTGGTTTATCCTGGGTGCCATAATTGCTCTGCACCACAGGTGTGCAGCCGCACCCAGTCCAGAGTCTAATCAGAGGAGGCCTAACCGCTATCAACCACACACACTCTACATGCTTGCTCTGTGATGTTGGCTGATAATTGAATGTTGATCAAGTCAAGCCACACATGTCAGGAGTATAAATCAAACCAACAACTTACAATTACTTAACACTACTTAGTAGTATTTATTTATTGTTACACTCATGTCTCTGTTGCATTATAGCTTGAATTATTCTCCCTTGTATGTCTTTTTGGATACAAACATCTGCTAAATGACATTTCAGTGTGTTCCTCTAAGGACAATGCTGAAGCTTATTCTTGAGAGCCCAGGAACAATTTAAAAAAATAGCATTTAGATTTAGCATTTAGATTCAGGATTTATATTTATATATAAGATTTAGCTTCAGATTTAGCATTTGGATTTTGGATTTAGATATAAAATGTACATTTAGATTTAGGATGTTGATTTAGATTTAAGATTTAGATTTAACATATAATTCAAATTTTATGTGAAAAAGTGACATGAATATTGCAGTGCATTTTGGAGGGGTATATTCTTCTCGGCTGCCAGAATACTGGTCTGTGGATGATGAAATGATGGAGGTCCGCTCCCAAAAGTGTCTGAGTAAATAACTTTTTATTTAACAGAGAACACAAGCGGGATGACATTCTATGCATCTGAATGGTGGCCGAATCTGAGTCCGAATCCCCCAATGGGGTCCGAAACTCTGCATCCTCCAGGGGTGATAGTAGAAAAAAATCCTGAGCCTGAACTTTTTTTCTGGGAGGTAAGCGGGCCCCTAAGCCAAGATATATGCCCTGATCAACATAATTGTCAAGCGGGATCCAGGGGTATGCTCTCCTGGAAGAAAATTTGGATAAATAGTCCCTTAAATTATAGATTCTGGTGAATTTTGTGGAAATAAATTGACAACATTCAGGCATGAGATGAACAAACCAAATATAAGCCTATATTACAGTAGCATCTTTGTGTAGAGCACCAGAGCTCTTGGGACCCTGGGCCTGGTAGGCCTGTTCAGTAATCCATCCCTGCTAATACATTTCATCATGTAAATATGAGCATTCCTTCCAGGAGATATGACCTATTGGCTCAAAATCAGTGCAAGATCATACTTGTTTTATGAGACACAACTCTTACTTTCTTTTTGTTTCTTCTTTTTTTTAAATCAAATCTTAACATTCTTCATATTTTTTAAATAAACGTTTAATACATTTAATACCCACGTTTTATTTTGAAAACCGGAAGTTTCCACACACTGCAGTAAGCTAGCGCTGACTTTCCCAGTTGTCTCAAAGTATTTGCCATAAAGTCGGCAATAAGGGCGCACTTGAAAATGTTGGAGCGGTTGGCTTGACCACGCGAAACCGAGAGACGGCTGTCTTGACCGCAGTCCGGTGCGTGCGGATGTGCGGCTCCTTCGGCGGAGCGGTTCATGTAAATAGCGGTGTCCAGGGAGGGTTCACCTTCACAGACGTAGTTACGAGGGATGTGCGACTATCGTCTTAAAAAATACTAAAGTGTTTTTTAAAGTTAGAAAGATATTAGATATTCAACAGATTCACGCTCCGAATTACAGCGATCAGACACGGCGAACTAAAGCCGTCATCACCGGTATGAGCCGGTATGACCCGTGTGTCTAGCGGTGTCTACCTGCCCAGGTGTATTGGTCAGTATTTCTGCAGCGATGAGTTAAATCAAGGCTTGTTGCGACCACGGATGTATTCAGTTTGCGATGCTCATGCCTTGTTATTTTTATGTTTTACTTTTTGCTCGACTAATGAAAACATATTCGACTAAGCCGACTATTAGGGGGCAGCCCTAGTTAACTTACAGCACTTTATATGGACCATTAGTTATATTTTCAATTTATTTACAGAGCAATCCCTGCAAAGTCTTTAGGTAATAACTATAGAAGAGAGGGGGGCGTGCCATCACGATGGTGGCTCTCCATCGTGATGTCAGTCAGCCATTACGATGGATGATGTCAGACCACGCGAACGCGAACATGATTTTTTTTTTCACAGACACGTCGGTACGCCGGAATTCCGGCGTGGTGCCGGAACGCTATCAGCCCTGATCCTCTCTAATGCACACACTTCTTATAGGCCTGAGCCAGACCATACGTGACAGTCCGTCAAGCCGAAACAATACACCCTCAGATCTACAACACAACACAAACAGCTCCCTATCTTAAGCTACATATGGAAACACTTTCTGAGGTCTTCAGGGCATCTTGTTGTTTCAGCAGCCTGGGGTCAGCAGGGCATCCTGCTGACCCTGAGCAGGCCCTCAGGATTACCCCTAATAGCTCACTAGGAGACACAGGAATGTTCTCCCATGACACAGCAGTATTCTACATATAAAGAATGAGTGAAATACAATGAATAAAAGAAAAAAGTAGAATAACCTGTAAATGTATATCAGAAAATACACTATAGGTGTTTATTTGTTAAATCTGGGGAAAATGAAGCAAAGCTCAAGCTAAATCTGGAACAAGTGAAGCACGTTTTTCAGCAGCAAAAGTTTACAAACGGCACCCCATATTACTGCGCCACTTCAAGAATGTAAAGTTTATGAATAAAATGATTTTTGGCTATTATCAAGGTTCACACGGCGCATGGAAAATGTTGAAAATTATAGAATTTAAAAACATGCAATCGAAACAGAAAGTCAGGGAATTTAACAAATGTAATTACTTAATCTGGAATATCAGGGAATTTCAAGTTTTGGTGCTTTGGTGTATTATAATGTGCAGTTAAATATTACATTAACTTTTTCAGACTCTACCGTGGCTACGAATGCGCAAAAATACCTACATTATATGTAGTTATGATTCTTCTGCTGTTGATGACAACATGAATAGCCTAAAAAGCCGGCCTACTGCAAATAAAGAAGATAATGATACTGCTTTGGCAGTTTAGGACTGATAAATTCCAGAATCGAGGTTGTAGTGTAGGCTAATGTAGCCAACAATGAACAATAGCTATACAAAGTGAACATTAGCTTAATCATATTGTATGTAGACGATAAATCTATTGTGTAACTATGAACAATAATTTGGTAACACGTGGGGACCTCTGCTGGTCACTTTAGACAACACTATTTGGGAAAAAGTACAGAGGTTATTTTCCACTATTAGGCTATTAATTCACACTACACAACTAAATAATATATCACACACTTTTTGGATAAAATATACTTTGTGTCTAAATGAAAAGAACAAAAAGATGTATTTAGCCTATGTTCGCCTATTTATTAATTTAATTATTTCTTTCTTTCTTTATGTATTTATTTCTAACGTTAAACTGGTATAGATCCTGGGCTTGCACTTTCAAATAATGGCCATTCTATCGCTTTTATTTTGACTTTTTCATTCATTTAAAATGAAAAAAACAAAAGAAACACTTGACTTCTGTTTTTGGTTTCAAATGAAATAATGAAATGGTTGGACACTCATAGACCTTTTCATTCTTCAATGACTGATGAGTGACTGATAGTGCATCCCAAGTCTCTTACTGTAAATTGCATCCAAGATTCCCTTACTTGCGGCTTAGTCCCTCCCACCGAGGATGCATGGAGAGGCTGCTCTCATGTATCCTCGCTCATAGCTCCTCAGAGATCCCTCTCAATCCTGGCTCCTCTGAGCAGAAATAAGAGCTTTGGGATGATCTTCAAAATGGCGGACCAGAACTACGTTGGTTGGTAGGGTGATAGGTTGGTTGGTATGGTGATAAGTTGGTTGGTAGGGTGATAAGTTGGTTGTTATGGTGATAAGTTGGTTGGTAGGGTGATAAGTTGATTGGTATGGTGATAAGTTGGTTGGTAAGGTGACAAGTTTGTTGGTATGGTGATAAGTTTGTTGGTATGGTGATGAGTTGGTTGGTAGGGTGATAAGTTGGTTGGCGTGGTGATAAGTTGGCTGGTAGGGTGATAAGTTGGCTGGTAGGGTGATAAGTTGGTTGGTATGGTGATAAGTTGGTTGGATAGTTGGATGTTTAGTTGGGTTAGTTTGTTTAGTTTAGGTAAAACTATTTAGTTTGGGAGTTCCATGCATGTTTTATTAGTTTTTGCCTAGGTAACACCCTTTTGTGGTGTTTTTTGATTGTTATTTATGTGCTTGATGATGATGATGATGATGATGATGATGATACACTTTATTAATCTCCATGGGGAAATTCATTCTCTGCATTTAACCCATCCCATGCTAGAAGCAGTGGGCTGCCACACAGAGAAGCTCCCGGGAACCAACTCCAGTTGTAGTGCCCTTGACTTGGTTATGGGCAGGGCAGGAGTGTTAGCATTTTGGGATCCCATTGGGACCTGGTCTTGGTGGGGTGATGACCCCTGTGGCATTTTTTAATTGGCACTTTTGGCCGCACCGAGTCAAACCATGCCACGCTGATTTGCGTTCCCATTACCAGTTTAAACGCGCCAAGTTGTGCCGAGTCCTGAGATGGACTACCGGTATCTCTGGAGTTTGGCCAAAGCAGTGAAGTCAGATGGTATGGAACGTGGATTGGACCAGACGACTCAAGTTGAGCACATCATCAGTTAAAGACAAAGCTTCAAGCGGTCTACTCCAGTTGGTTTTACTCATGTGGACATTGGCCTAAGACCTCCATACTTTTATTCGTTTTAGTACACAACGTCTGATTTTTTTTTTGTGTCCAAGTCCATTGTCCATTCGATTGTATACAGAAAAGAATGAATAAGCTAGGCTACGTATATAATTATCTTGTATAATTAGCTACCTATTTATTTTGGCTAAACTAATATGAAGCTTGTTTGACCTGGTTCAAATTGTAGGCCTATTAATTAATATAAATAATAATTCATAAATGTATGGGTTTCATTTTGCTGCAAATATAATCACCAGAATGTCATTAGAAAAATGCTGCGTTATTTTTGGAAAAACTCAACCTGAATATCCTATAAACAGTTAATTGTATTTTTATGTCACGCCACAACATAGCCTACCTAATAGAGCTGACAGTGCGACCATTTCGTTCAAATCGCTATTCATAGTTTTCATTCACATGACTGAAATGGAGGCGCGGCAGCACTGGCGGGCAAAACAATGTTCAAAGATGGCGGCATACACTGGAAACTCTAAAGCGCTACTGCACAAGCCGGTCAAATTTTCGACTTTTACAACCCACTAGTGTTCAGATCACCTCACAAAAGACGAAAAACAAAGATATACAAAGAAACTGAAAGTCTTAGGCACTTGCGACCCATATACAGCCCCTGCTGTGTTATTTAATTTGTTAAAAACAGTGACGTCCCTGCCAGAGCTGAACTTTGGCAATGTCTACATATATCTAAAATATACAGTATATACAACCCCTTAACACTGCTACTAAGATGACAGTTATCGGTACTTTCGATCAGGGTAGGTCAATAATGCTATCGTTTGGGAGGTGAAGGACAAGTAGTTCATCAGTAGAAGCTGAGTGCTAATTTACTAAGTTACCGTTGTGTCTATGGGTGGTCAGTGTAGCATAGCGGACTAAGCTAACATTACTTGTAAGGCTTTCTAGGGTAGGGTGACCAGACGTCCCCGGTTTCCGGGGACAGTCCCCGTTTTCAGTGATCTGTCCCCGGCTACTGCCGGTTTTCACTGACTGAAAGAAACAAAATTGGAATAAAGGAAAAAATGAAAAAACGAAAATGTTGACCAAAGGACATGTAGTTGCGCACCGTAGCCTACTGCTCTCGCACAGCCACAGGCTAAAGCCAGCCAGGACAAGCCCCGATTTGAGCAGAATGCCCCTCTAGAATGCTAGCTGCGCGGTAGAACTATCTTCTTCCCTTTGCAAGAGGCTGCAGGTAGCCTACCTATGCGGTACTTTCATGGCATTCGTGCATCTATTCAGCCAGCTATGGTGTAAACACAGCAGGAATATCATTGATTGAATACGATTGGCGAACCAAAGGTGTTCTTGTAAGTGTGACTGTTTATCATGCTGTATGTTATGTTATTTAACGTTGAATTTATATGTGTATTATCTACGATGTGTGTGTATGATCACAGATCTGTTTGTCTGACAGACACAGCTATTGCTAACATTATTACCAGCAATGAACAGCTGTTTTGACTAGACGGCACACAGTGTTATTAGGATGACATTTCAATGTCACGCTAGCTCCTTAGAGGTTGTTGGCAACTTGTCGGCAACTTCATTGAATAAAACCACTAGAAACGTATACTAAACTAGTCATCACGAACTTGTGCCAGCCTGTCAGTGTCAGTGATGACTAGCAGTCTCTAGCTGGCTGACTGGCTGCCTCAGCCAGCAAACGATGTGTGTTGATTAAAAAAAACAAAAACGAAAAAAAAATAATAATTGTAGCTTGGGCTACTCCCTTGCCATTCATTGTGTAGGTTGATTGCCCATTTCTCCTTGAACACGATAGTTCACCTACTATATTATATTAACATACTTTTAAACTAACTGTCTTCAACGAATGCCCTGGGAGGCTGCTAGATGTCTATTGTACTAACTTAGATCAGTTAATGTTATAATATAGGTAAACCCACTGGATAGGATATAGGCTTATTCAGGGCACCTTTAAAATGTTACTCACATCCACTTGTGTTAATGCTGTAGATAGAACACCTTTAAATGAAAATAATTTTTCAACTGTGTTACGAATAAATAATAGCACATGTATCAACAGGCTGTAATATCCTCACATAGCCACTAGGGAACAGGAACAAATATATAAGTTGTATTAACCGTACCTGGCCACCAGATTGCAGCACACATAATACACTAGGGGGCGGGCGCTCAACACTAGCCAATCAAAACATATTATGTGTCATAGAGGCCACGCCTGCCCAGGTACTACCAAACCACACAAGCAGGGGGAGGGGAGAAACTCTAGAGGTTGCGTATCGATTAGATATCCAGCTAAGAGTCGCTCCACGCGTGAACAATACAATTCCTCTCCATTTGCTTCATAGATAATAGACCTAAAGCTAAAGAAATAAAGTGAGTTAAAAGCGATCCTGTGTCGGCGGCCTTCTTCCTCAAAGAACATCACAACAACAACTGATATAGTCTTAGCAGATAAAAATAGGTTTAATTCCATAGATTGCAAACAGTGTTATAATAGTAATAATAATTATTAGTATTTAGTGAATATAGTGTACATGGTGTAAGTTGGAGGCCTTAGTTTGGGTGAAGTGTCTGATACATGTTTTTTTCAGCTGATTTTAAGGATGTTCTTGATCTCAGCTAGAATTTACTAGCCTGGCAAGCCAGACCTACATCAGAAAGATGTAAGGTCTGGCTCAGCTCCATTGGCAGTGTGGGCGGGATAAACGGTTGTCTTTCAAGTTCCCTCTGCACGCAATAGGATAGCGCTACAACCAATCAGAGCAACGAAGAAGGTGACGTAGTCAGAGCGACGGCTCTGACTACGTAATTAATCAAAACTCAGAATAAATATTTATTTTCGAGGAAAGACTTCAGTGCCGTTCTTTGTTCTTTTCTCAAATAAAATGTTAACTTAAAGTCTTGAAGAGTCGCGGCCAAAGCCGAGTGGAAAGACAACCGTTCGCAAGCAGCAGCAGCCATTGTTTACCTAACACGGAACCGTCGCAACTCTGTCGTCATTAGGTAACCCGGCTTTCGACTCCGCCCCTCACGCTGTGATTGGCCAGACATACAAGACACACTTGGTGTTTCCAGCACCAAAAAGCGGACGGAGTTTGCTAGACTACACTAGCTGCCAAATAAATTTGCTGCCGCTAGGGGGTGTCTAGAGTTCTAGGCTAAGAATTTACTACTTTAATCAGAGAAAAAAAATGGTAAGGGCAGTGTCCCCGTTTTAGTTTTTCTATGACAAAAACACTACGTTTGGAGGTTTTTACACCGCTGAACTGAAAATGTCCCCGGATTTTGTCTCAGAAATCTGGTCACCTTATTCTAGGGCAGTAGTGATGGCAGGAATATTTTGATGCAGACAACAGAGTCTTGTGACACAAATGATAATAATATAAACGTTTTCCCAATGTAAGGTAAACCATTCCTACAGTTTGAAAGTTGTGGAGTTGTCGATGGTGGGCAATGGAAGAAGACTTTGTTTTGCCCACCAGGTGGGCGTTCCCATATGCCACGACATCAGATGAAAACTATGAATTGCAGCAGTAGAGACCGGGCAAGCCATTTTAACATTCAAATTAGTAGGGCTGACTAGTAGCAATTCAGTTTTCAATAGTCAAAATGGCATTTCGACATGTCAAAATGTTAATTTAAGATATCTGTAAAACAATTTTGACATGTTACAAATATATTTTCACATGTTGAAATTACATTTTGACTAGTCAAAACTGATTTACAGATATCTTTAGTTTAATTATAGATATCAGTAATTCCTTTTTCACTAGTAAGAATAATGATTATAGATATCTACAATTGAATTTCCACATGTTGAAAAAGGATTGTGACCAGTGGAAATGTAATTTCCCATTTCAGATATCATTGACAATGTCACAATGACATTTTGACTAGTGGAAATTCTTTTTTTGATATCTAAAATTAATTTCTGATTCGTTATAAAAGGAATTGTAGATATCTCAAATATTATTGTTACTAGTATGAATATAATTTTCACTGGTTACAATTGTATTTCAGATATCTGAAATGCAATTGCAGATATCTGTAATGACATTCTTACTAGTTACAATTCCAAGCCGATATATCAATAATTTAATGTAATTTTAGAGAATTTAATTTTAGATATCTACAATTCCATTTATGATATCTGTAATGTAAGAACAATTGTAGATATCTATAATGAACATTGCCACTAGTAAGAATTGAATTGTTGATATCAACAATTGACATTTCCACTAGTGAGAATTTAATGAGAATTTCCACTAGTGAGAATTTAATTAACATTTTGACTATTGAGAATTGAGTTGTAGATACCATTAATTAGAATAGAACTAATCAAAATTACATTATGGACATGTGGACTTTGAATTATAACACGTCAAAATTGAACTATAGATATCTATATTTCAGTTTGAATAGAAGTCAATGGTAAAAGTGGACTAGTTAGCCTAGTAATTAAGTTACAGATATCTACAATGAACATTTCTACTAAATGAAATTAATTGTTGATATCAAGAATGAACATTTTGACTAGTGAGAAATTAATTGTAGATATTTTTAATTGGAATTGCTACTAGTCCAAATTACATTATGGCAGTTGTTAATATCTACAATTGCTACTATGGCTACTGGCTAAATGGCTTGCCATAGAACGTTTTGCCAGGAGTTGGGATTATATTTCACCAGGGGTCCGTTTCACAAAGCAAGTTTAGTGAAAACTCTGAGTTTATTAACCCTGAAATGAGGGAAACTGAGTTTTCCGTTTCACAAAGGGAGGTAACTCAAACCAGAGAAAGAGGGGTAACTCTAGCCTGTGTCAGAGAGAGAGTTAACTTAAGCTCTCGGTCTGTTACCGTAGTAACAGACTCAATGAACCTCGAGTTTCTGTCTGTCTCCGCCCTCTTTCAGCCACACACGCCATTTGATTTCCTCTTTCATTCATTCAGTCAGTAGGCAAGTTTTGGCGTAGCCGTCTGTCAAAAATCATTTAAAAAATCAGTCAGTAGGCTATTTCAGAAGTCCATTAGGCACAGTAGGAGGCGACTTTTTTCATGAACATGACATGTCCTTTTGACAACGATCCCGTGGATGAAGGTGCAGCATTACTGCGCAGAGAATTAAATATTCGTCGGGAGATGGTTATCAGACCGCGCATAGATGTAGCATTTCCAGACAATTATCATTTCCAGATAATTATCTTTTTGAGCGGTACCGTTTCACGTCACAGTCCATCATTTACATACACAACCTAATCCGTCCTTACATTTGCAACATTACCAACCGTAGTCATGCTCTCACATCCCAGCAGATATTGTGTGTTGCACTGTGTTTCTTTGCAAATGGAAGTTTTTTGTACAATGTCAGAGATGCAGAGTGCTTGAGCAAGGCAACTGTATGCAGGGCAGTCAGAAAAGTGTGCCTCGCCATGAAACGGCTTTTACCCATGTTTGTCGGTTTCCCTGGACATAAACCTGTCAGAGCCATCAAGGAGGCCTTGGGGGGGGGTGGACTCAGAGGATGAACTCCCTCCAGGGATTCCCTCAGCCACTGGCCTTCCAATATACTGGCTTAGCAGCTCCTCTGCCTCCTAGAGGTGGCGGTGCTGGGCCACCACCCATTTTACGGGCATCTGCCTTCTTTCTGTTGGCTGAGTAGAAGTCTGTGTTAGTTTAAATAGGCTTAATTATTTAACAGAACATGATATACCGTATTTTCCGCACTATAAGGCGCACTTAAAAGCCTTTAATTTTCTCAAAAAACGACAGTGAGCCTTATAATCCGGAGCGCTTTATATATGGATTAATTCTGGTTGTTATGGCTACCGTAGTCAGGAGCGTTGCGGAGTAATACACGTGCTTCATCATAATATTACAGTGTGTGTGGATAAAGACCCCAAAATGACACCTGTCAAGAGACACGCTTACGACGCGGACTTCAAACTGAATACGCTAACGTTTGATTTAGCAATATCAGACTGGTTTTTTTTTACGTGTTACAACTGAACAAGGTTGGGAGTTATTGTGAATACGCTCATTAACATTTGAACAATGTTGAGAGTTATTGTGAACGTGTTTAATAAAGATTGACTGACTGACTTATCTTATCTGTTTTGTTTCGCTTAATGCACCTTATAGTCCGGTGTGCTTTATATATGAAAAAAGTTCGAAAATAGACCATTCATTGACAGTGCGCCTTATAATGCAGTGTGCCCTATAGTGCGGAAAATACGGTAGATGAGAAGACATTTATGTGTGAAAACAGCATCATGTTGGGGATAAAACAACTGCACAGTCAAATTGCCACTTAATATTTACTTTACTGTGTAAAACATGATCAAAATGATCATGCCAAGGTCTTATCTGTTTGAACAATGTTTTTCATCTTAAGCTGCTGCCAAGTGCGCTTTTCCCCCGTGGGATTGCACCTAAATGAAATAAATGAATAGGCTACCATTCAAGCAGTTTTCCCCTGTAATATTATTGTGATTGCAAAGGACAACATTTAAACTTACGCAGCAGTGTTGCACTTCTTTCTAAAAACGTGTTGAAACTCGCCATATGAGCGCATTAGGATTTCCAATTCGAGGTTGGTGAAAAACGTAGCCTCCTCTTCCCCGTTGCCATGGTGACTCGTCGAATCGGGGCTCCATTGATGCTGGCTTTTTATAGTTGTGGTGCACACGCTTAACTCTAGGTGATTTGATTAAACTAACTCAAATCCGCTGTTCTGGAACCGAAAACTCAGAGTAGATCAACTCAGAGTTTAGGATTAGACTCAGAGTTTGTTGAACCTGCTTTGTGAAACGGACCCCTGGAGAGAGACGAAATTAATCATAACACTGCACTTCTTGGCAACTGTTGAGAAACAAAATATCAACACATTTTTCCACTTCTTACATTGTTATGATTCTCCCTTTTTACAGTTCCTGTAATGTCCAACACATTGGTTCAGATTTTAAGCAGGAATGTCAGGATGTTATGTAAAGCTGATAACATAGTTACACCTGGGGGTATTCCAGAAAGCAGGTTCAACAAACTCCGAGTTTATCCCTGAACTCTGAGTTGACTTACTGAGATGGGAAACTCTGAGTATCCGGTTCCAGAACAGCGGATCTGAGGTAGTTCAATCAACTCTGAGTATGTTAACCTTGAGTTACGCGCGTGCACAACCACTATAAAAATCCATCATCAATGGAGCCCCGATACCACGAGTCACCATGACAACCGCTGAAATATCAACATATTTCAGCGCGATGGAGTTGGAGGTCCTGATGCTGGCCTACAGCGAGTAGGACCACATATTTCGCCACAAATCCAACACAGCTGCAGCAGCGAAGGAGAGAGAGACGGCATGGGAGAACATTGCTGCCCGAGTCAACGCGTAAGTTTGAATGTACTATTCCATTGACGTAACATTTAACCATAAGATCGTAGCACAGCCTATAGTTATGAATATAGGAATTAAATCTGATTTTCATTTAGGTGCAATCCAACAGGAGAAATTTTATTTTTTTAAATTGACTTAAGCTATTAAACAAAGTAAATATTAATTCAGTGGCTACTTCAAATAGTAATTTAAACCCCTAACAAAATGTTGTTTTTCAACGTCCTCTCACTTAATACTCCACTTAGTAGATTAACACTTACAAACAAACAATACAAACACATTTATATTTTATACCTATTGAAGTCATTTAAAATGTGACGCTGTAGCCTACACCAACACTCATTAAAATACTAATTAAAAACAAACATTGAGTTCTGCTCAGCCAACAGAAAGAAGGCAGAGGCCCAAAAAACGGGTGGAGGGCCACCTCCACCACCTCTGACAGGCTGAGTAGCTGGCCATCAGACAAAACAGGGGTCGCCCTGTGGCTGAAGGCATCCCTGGGGGAAGCTCATCTGAGCCTGTCTCATCTGTACGGTGGCTGGTAAGTGCAAAACAAAATTACAAAAACTGAAACACTTTTACAAATACAAATACAAATTTACATTTTAGAAAACAAATTTACAAAATTCAAAACACTTTTACAAACTCTGAAACAAATTTACAAACTCTGAAACAAATTTACAAAGACAAAATCCTAACGGAAAGGGAATGTACCAAAAGTGATTGAGTGAGTGGTTTGTTTTGAAAATACTGTACGGAGTGAGTAGTGTTGTGTGGTTTGTATGGAGGTTAATGATGTTTTGCCCATTTTGTGGAAACCATTTCAGTCTGTTACCGCGGTTTTGCATTTTGTGTGGACGGTCTCTGGAGTTTTTAAAGGACACGGATCAGACGGAAGGACCAGATATGCTGCATTATTGCACACAATATTTTAATGGACACTCGTACAATGTAATCGTGGACATGATGTCAAGTTTTCATGGTATAAACATCAAAGTATACTCAGTCAAGCAGGGTTGTACCACAGAAAGAATTATTCCTCTCCAAATGCTGTAATTAATGCCATCAGGTTGGAACTTCGTGGACCTGGACAACTGTTTGGCTACCGAACAATGTGGGTAGGTACTCAAACAAAAATACAACCTTCGGGTGAGGAGAGACGATGTGATGAATTTGCTCCGGGAGCTTAACCCTCGAGGGTGCGAGAGGAGAGCATGCAGAAGGTTCATAAGAAGAACATACCATTCAATGGAACGCTGATGGTTATGATAAACTTAAACCATTCGGTCTGGCCCTTTCAGGATGCATAGATTTTCACGTAAAGTACTGTGGCTTGAATGTGGACCAACAAATAATAACCCAAGGGTGATCGCTCACAATTTCCTGTCATGTGTGCGAAACCTTGGTGTCATCCCCATGAGACTGAGAACTGATTCCGGCACGGAGAACGGCATTATGGCTGCGATTCAGTGTACCCTACGTCACCATCACCATGACTACTAGGCCCTGTCCCATTACCTCCCCTAAAAACTTCCACTTGGTTTTGAGTTCCCTCGACAGTAAAGTCCCCTTGACGAGGGGAGTGGGGGTGAAGATCTTTCCCTATGAAATGGGACATCACTATATGCAAATTAGTGTAGTGAACGTAGCGAACGCCTATGCCACGCGCAGCTTCGACGTAATACTATTTTCATTCATTCATGAAAAATGCCGGCTCCAGCTGTTATGTTACCTGTTGCGTTAGCCTTGTATGTATATCTACGTCTCATCAATCAACAAAGAAGAAACGTGGACAACAGAAGACGCATTCGCCGTCTTCTTTGCCTTGTTGACTTGTTTGAGGTATGTCAATTTTTTTAACGTTATGTTCAACTCAGCTGTTAGCATGATGTTAACGTTAACGTTAGCCCGTTTGTGTCGATAAGACGACCTAAAGACCTAGATCGTTAAATCCAGTCTGGTTAAATAATTTAACGTTATGTAGCCTTTGACTGTTTTTGATAGGTTGATAGGTTGTCATTTGATAGGTTTGATAGGTTGTCATTTCCTGTGTGTGACATAAGGACACACAACTAGTCCAGCTAGACCATTGTATAAAACTTTCTTGAAGTTCTCTGAGGGAGGGGTAGGTTGACTGTATAGGTTGACTCTAGGTTGTAGGTTGACTCTAGGTTGAGCTTATCCGCTTTTTAGGCTAGCACTACTGAAAGCAAGATCACACAAGCATACACACTACCTGGGCCTCTGGAGTCAAATCAGTTGATTAAGGAGAGAAACATATTATGCCAGCAGGTTATAAATCTCCATGCCTTTGCATTTATTGGTATTGTAAATGCTACCAATCTACACTGACTGAAATGTGGAATGGAAAACATATTATATAAGGCTACTTGATCAAACTGGTGCTGTTGGGCTGGCCATGACTTGTGCATTAATGGTGGTTGTTGTTCATTGTTTTTCCAGAGTGACCGTCCAGCGACATACTGCCGGTTAAATGTCGACGTGCCCATCCTACGTCTGTGGTTCAATGTTGAGTTGGACATCCAACAGGACTTCAGGCTGAATAGATGGGCCATGCATGCCCTGCAGCGCCTGATGCAGAGAGAGCAGGACCATGGCTGGGGTAACGAATTTGAAGTCCTCATCTATGTTTATTGGCTTGCCCATGGACTGTCCTATCGGGTGGTGTCGCGAGTGTTCAGTGTGCCCAAATCCACTGTTCACAGGATTATACACAAGGTGGCACAGTTCATTTGGGACAATCTGCACAGAGCTATCGCCTTTCCAAAGCCTGCAGACCTGGACACTGTGGCCAATGGACTTGCCCAGCTTTCTGGTACATCTGTCCTCAACAAAGCTGTCGGTGCTATTGATGGTTGCCACGTGAGAATGAAGCCCCCATCTCTTCATCGCCTCTACTATCTGAATTATAAAGGATTTTATTCAATTAATATGCAAGCCATCTGCGACTCTACTGGAAAGTTCCTAGACATTTTTGTAGGCTATCCAGGTTCGGTACACGACACAAGAATTTTAAAAAACAGTTTATTTTATCTGGCCAGAAAATATCCACCCAATGGATACTTTATCCTGGGAGATGGTGGGTATCCTTGTTTGGAGACACCAGTCTGCCTCATCACTCCGTACAGGGAACCGGTGAATGGTCGCGTCCAGCGAAAATTCAACTACCACCAGTCAAGGGCACGTTCCATCGTGGAAAGAGCCTTTGGCATCATGAAGACTCGCTGGAGGTCAACACTGTTTAGGGCCCTGGAGGTCAGTCCCACCTTTGCACCCCAGGTCATAGCCTCATGTGCCTTCATGCACAATGTCTGCATTGACAATGGAGATGTCCTGGAACCAGACACTGATGTGGCTCTAGACATCCTGGACCCAGAACCTCCCCTACAAGAAGTTCCAGAGGCACATGAAATCCCTGGAAATGCCACACGGGACAGGTTTGCTGCGTTGATTAATGCTCAAGCCCCTTGAAGAAAATTGTTCTATTAAATCTAATTCTACTTTGACAACATGTTGTTAATGGTTTCTTTTATAATGATCTAGACATGCAATTAGTGTATTGGTATGATGACTGGTCAAAAACCTTTTAACACTGACATTTTATTAAATAATTAAAGAACATTAAACACTTTAACAAAATAATATTTAAATAACAAAAACAGAACTTTTAATTTAAATAACAAAACAGAACTCTTAATTTAAATAACAAAAACATATTGCAACTATTGTTCTGGCATTTTGTCTACAAGTCTCTCAAAGAGGGTTAAAAACCTCTCCGTTTTGGCCTCAGTTTCCTCATGTCTTTTTTGCTCCTTAACAGATTCGGCCTGAAGGTAATCCAGGACGAGATTATTGCCTCTCTTTCGGCTTGGGGTTGTGGTGTCTGCAGTAGCTGGAGTGGGGGGACGAGTAGTGGCTGGAGTGGGGGGAAGAGTGGTGGTTGGTGTGGTGGGACGAGTGGTGGTTGGTGTGGTGTCTTCCTCTGATTCCGGTCCGGGTTCGACAATGGCCTGGAGGGGGAGTAGTATTGCATCAGTATTGCACCAGTTATAGGCTATTGTTGTGTGATAGTTCGTACTCTTATCAACTTACCATCAGTATTGTTGTGGGGTCCTCTACCGGCCTGAAAGATGCCACAATCACGGGAGGGTCTACCGCTGGCCTTCCCCCCATAATGCCATGCATGGCTTCATAGAAGCGCCAATTGGACACTGTCGCTTCCCCGCTGTCTGTGCCCGAGCCTGTCTTGGGCTGTTTCAGGTCCTACAATAGCAACCACACAACACACACACGCGCACACAAACACACACACACACACACACACACACAAGAGAGAGGGAGCAAAATGTAATCATGTAAAGGATTTAAAGTAAGATATAGGTGATGAAGACAACATGAAGAGGAACAGCTCTACCCAAAGAATTACCTTGTACCGCTTTTTCAGGTTTTCCCACTTTTTCCCTGCCTTGTCTCCTGTTGTCTTTCCCTCCAGGCCCAGGTCTTTCACTGCTTTCCTATAAACATGTTAATATGATGAATAGCTGTGTCGAAATGTTATATGCTATAAGTCCACATGTTATCAGACATTTATATTGTTATCAGGTATTGAATTGTACAATCTGGTCACTCACTCCCATAACTGTTTGGAGGCATATTTTTTCTTTGTAAATTTCTCCTCATTTTCAGCCCTGAACTTTATGAGGTCAAAGGTCTGCTGTACAGTCCCTGAAATATAAGACACCACCAGTTGCAAATTGTGAATTAACAGGGGAGAACAAGACAAATTTTTCAATGATCAATATAATCTGATGAGTGTGTTTAAACCCTAGTTATGATCATTATATAAGTATCCATAATATGCTTGTTACGCCACGTCCCGCTACACGGTCCAACACCCACCTCTAGTGGCTGCTGGTCGTAACTGGTCCTCCTTCCCGCAACCCACCTGTTGGCAATAACTAATCTATGTTCACTACTTAAGCCGGGGATCCTCAATCAGCCGGCACCAGTTTGTTGTTTCCCTAGCCTACTAGCAATTCTCAACCAGCCAGTCTGTCTACTCGTCCCTCGCCCTGCCTGCACGATCGTCCTCCCGGTTCCAGACCCCCGCCTGCCTGACTACCCGCCTGCTGCCGAGCCCCCCGCCTGCCTGACTACTCGTCCCTCGCCTCGAGGAATCTGAAGCTTCACTTCAGGTTTCTCCGTCCTCATTAACGCCATATCACGAATATAATTAAAATCTGGATAAGCCTGGGATATTCATATTCATGTAATCGCCATTTCACACATCCTAAACATTGACAAAAACTACCCAGATCAAATGTAACAATATGTACATCTGTAACATCTGTAGCAATGTTGCTAGCATTGATGGGCAGACTCGGCAGCTGTCATGAACTTCGTCAAAATAACTTCGTCGGATATTTTCTAACATTAGTATTCAAAACTCAACGGTCCTTTGGATGTGTATCAAACTAACATAATCCAACATATTTCGAAATTTTAACGTGCTTATTTGTGATAATATACTTACAACTGAATTGCTCCTTTCCAGCGGTGTCCGCCATCTTTGTTGACAATTTCAGCCGGCTCGCTGAGTTCGCAATGTATCATGGGTAATTTCATCTTCCACTTCGTTTTAAGCCTGCATCGGACCTCACTACGTTTTGAGGGGTGATTTTAAGGGGAGAATAGCACTCCCCCTTGCTCCCTAAAGTATTGGGACACCCGACCCCTACACGAGAACGCGCAAAAACAAGGGTTAGGGCAGAAATCTAGGGTTAGGGGAGGTAATGGGACGGGGCCCTACTCTGGAGTGTCCAGCCACATGTATGGCTCATCCACTACTAACCAGCGCATTGAGTCCTGGTGGTCCATATTCAGAAAGGGAAGGTAAGTGGCCTTCATAAAGTAATTTTATATTTAAATATATGTACAGACACAGACATATCATTATATCATATATCCATTTCTATAGATCTCAGTTCTGGATGGAGTTATTTGCAGACCTCCGAGATGCAGGATACTTCAACGGGAGTCATGAGCATCAGTGCCTATTAAGATGTTCTTCAGAAGGACTGTGTGTCAGACTGTGGAACAGTCACAGGATTCGCCCTTCCAGAACAGCGTCATGTCCAGGAGGAGTGCCCAATGAACTGTACTACTTACCACACAGGTAAAACTTTGATATATTGAGACTTCCTTGTTTCTGTCTTATTTTTAACTTAAATGTAAGTAAATGCTGTTATGTTTTCTATAGATTTGGCTCCAGAGACTGGATTTGAAATTGAACACGCTGAATTGGATGGCTTTCCTGAGGCAAGCCTATCAATAGCTACATGTGGGGACCCAAACATGCAAGAGTATTTTGTCTTTGCTATGGAACACAATCAACTACAGAAGCCAGAAGACTGGGAGTCTGCAACAGGACTGTACATGAAGCTAAAAGAAATTGCTAGCTATAAAACAATCAAAAAGGTAGTAGCCAAGTGCTTACACATTGAGGCTTTTCTTTTCTTCCTGCTATTTTTTTTCAGAGTGATTAAGATGTTTTTTTATATGCCTTGAAATCTGATTTGTAGTGGTGGAACACTGCCGTCTATGTCTGAATGTCACCCAGTTTTTTGGTGAAATAAATGAATCAAATAATAGCAAAGTAATGCATATGTATTACATTTGTGTAAGTACAAAAAACTAAACTTATTGGCCTTGTTTTGTTTATTTTGTCTAAAATAGAATGGCCAAAATGTTAACTGTGAGAAAAGAACATGCTCACATATCTTTACATTATAAAGATTCTTAACAACCTTTAATAACAACAAAGAACAACCTTTTCAGAGTCCCTAGGGGTCATCTCATGGCTTAAAAACATCCAAAACCTGGGGAATTTTGAAGTCCAAAGTCCATTTGTGTCTTAAACACAGTGTAAGTGTGGTAATTTTAATGTGTTTGAACATGTATTTGCCGTTGGGAATGGAGAGTCATCCAGGAACTCTATTCTTGGTGATGGTTCCAATCCAGATGGGGGAAGTTAATTCAGTCCAGTTGCAGTTGTGGCATTCCATACGAGGGAAATGGACTAGATTATTCAATAGAGATACCCGACAACGCCACTCTGGGGTGTACCCAGAGAACTATTCTTATCCACACGCGTAAAGCACACAGGTCCGTATACTCAAGAGCGGAGACGTGGTTCACATAGATCAATACAAGTTTTATTTTCTTAACAATTCAAAAAGAAACATTTTAAAACCTTGAGCACACGAGAAAAGGGGAAAGGGGGAGGGAAAGCCCACTTGCGTGCTGAGGCGTACCAGGTGGAGAAGGGACTGGTGAAGGGGGGGCAGGCATTCCCCAAAACACACCAAAACTTAAATCACCCAGGCAACAGAGGGAGGGGGAAGCCACCACCCGGACTACCAGCACCACCACCGATCCTCAGCACTGAAGGGATGGCAAAGAAAAGGGGTCAGAACAATATGAAGATATACAATACCCCCAAAAACCATATAGATAACAGATAAGCTACTAATTAAGGAACTAACCTTAACTGTCAAAGAAACAAAGAAATTCACTGAGGAAACAAATGCATTAAGAAATAACGAAAGAGAAATTATATTAACGCCAAGACACGTTGCTAAACAGATACAACACAGCAAACCAATGAAATAAAAGAAAAGGCCAGATTGAAAAAACAATAGAAAATAAAGAAATGGAAACAAAACTGATTAGGTTTCCAGACAATCCGTGTATCATTCGTTCTTTCCATTTTCAATTGGCAATCAAAAACCAAATAATGAAAAATTGAATGGTTATTTTGTTTTTTGTTTTTTTATTATAACACCAAAAACGAAAAAATGCCTGGTTTTTCATATTTCAATTTTAGGCTCAGATCAAAAATACGAAATGGAAAAACGGGCACCAGGACAGAATTTAATTTGAATGTTTAATTGGTCGGGTTTACGTGACCCGGAAGTTGTAAGGAGCGCTAGCAAACGATCAATCGATCAGGCCATGGAGACTTATGTTTTGTTTCGAGAGTCAAAGCGTGTTACTGTAAAGGAGGAGGACATGACAGTCGAAAAAATCAGCAGGATTTTTCAGGTATAAATTTTCTCAAATAAACTTTTCTGTGAAATTGCACTGTACTTTTAACCACAAAACGTAGCCTAGCCTATATTTTCCATAAACCGATCGCTCTACTAGCATAATAATCTGTAGTCTTTTATTTTGTTTTGTTATAGTTACATTATATGCAGTCTCTCTCTGCCATAGACATAATTGTTTTTTATTTGGCTTGGTTGTTTTACCTTTTGATGATTTTGACGTTTGTATCTATTTATCTATTTGCACATTTGTAGCACTTTGAGGTCATTTATTTGATGTAAAGTGCATTATAAATCGCATTTATCATTATTATTACTATTATTTACTTTTTCAAAGGTTCATGGCTCCAGTTTCTATATCACTGATGACACCAATGTTGCCATATTTCCTGGAAATGATGGTCACTTCAGCACTCTTGACCTCATAGTAAGGGGGCATTATGAAGTGCATGGAGAGAGCGACGCTGTGGGGGAGCCATCCAGTGTGCCTGGACCACTGAACCCTACCCGCTTCTCCTTCCGCCGCCCACCCAGTGCTGCTGCGGGTTCAGCTTTAACTGCAAGGCCTTCTCCAAGAGCACCCGTGGCAAAGACATTCCAAAGGTGACCAAATACTTTAACACATAGGCGCATCAGGCTAATATGAGAGTGCATCTATCTATCTATATAGAATGTACAATGAATTTCAAAAATATTTTCATCTTCAGGACCGTCTTCATTGCTGATGTTGTGGACGGCAGATTGGAAACAAGCAAAACCCTGACAGTTCGATTCTCGGAATTTGAGGCGTCTGTCATGGCCATCACAAGTAAAGTAAATGATGCCCTTGAACAAGAGGATTCGTTCATCCTTACGGATGGTCAGGGAAAACAGATTTTGGATACAGAGGGAGCCAGAGGTAAATCAATAAATAAAAATGAGTATTTATAACCCTCTGGTTTTAATAAAACTACTTTTTTACCCTTTTTTTTTTAATGGTATACTTTATGTACTACAAAATCAACTATTTTCTTTTCAGGATCAGCATTTTGGAAGCAAAATGCAAGGAAAGTTTGTGCTGTGAAGGAAGGAGATTTGCAACAGTTACATGGAAGCAAAAGAAGAAGACTGAGGTATGTAAACTTGATTTGTCAATCATCATGATGGCATAGTATGGATATTCTCCTTAATCAACAAGTGAAGAGGACCTTCTTTGTGAGAATTTTTGCCAATATAGGCCATACAAGTCTCTGGAATTTCCATTGCATGAGTTAGGATCACTATGATTACATTAACTTATAGATTTTGATTAATTATAATATATGAATTAGTTTGACAGATCATTGGAAGTTGCAATGGTGGAGTTATTGCATTTAGAATGCTGGATTTGAAATATGACACACAGGCACCAGGACTAAACAACTGGTTACAATAATTTATTTATATACAATTATTTTATTGGTTAGGATTTTGCTGAGACCAAGTAGGTTATAACATGTATATTTTGCCTGTTTTTCAGTCGGCGGGATGATAATGGTCTAGATGAAGTGTTCGATACAATTGAAGAGGTGGTCCTGGCAGCACAGGGTCTTCAGGAGGTGTCGGCTACAATTAAGGAGCTGACAAACCTTGCAAGTTCCAACCGAAGAACAACAGTGTCCTTGACAGAGGATGAAGCAGCAGCTGTTAAAAATGCCTTCGCCTGTGTCGTCTGCAAGGGTAAATGAAAAGTTTTGTCTTCTGTAGGCAGATGTCAGTGCAACTCATGTACCCATGTCCATGAAGAAAATAGACCCCGATGCTATAAATAATGTAACCACTTATGCAATTACTGTATTCTTAAAAAAAATGTTTTCTGAATCAAATTTGCAGGTCCGGTGGTTGAGCCCATGGTTTCATCGTGTTGCCATAGCATTGTTGGCTGCAGGAGCTGCATTGAACAATGGCAGCAAAATTCTGCACTTTGCCCAAAATGCCGAGCGGATGATTTTGACAACAATATACAACACCTCACTGGGCTGTCTGATGCACTGGCTGCACTGGAAAACATACTGTGCCAGTAAAACTGTACAGTATGTAGTTGTGCTCATGCTGTTCTTCATTGTTCAGTTTTTTCCTCTTGAATAATGTTTTAATGATGCACTCAAAGCACTGTTGACTTTTAAAAATGTTTATGCATCTTCATAGTGTTTTATTTTGCCAAAATCATCTTTCACTGTTGTAAGAAAGTACCTCATATTTGCACTATTTTATGTTGTATATTTTCTTACTGGTTTCCAAATGGAAACATTGGAAATTATGACTCAATTATGTTGCTATGCTGTTTGTGTTCCAGCGTCTCAAGCTCAACTTCGAACTAATTCAAAGTTTTCTAATATTTTTCTATGCCTTTGTAAGCCTAGAAAGGTTAAATAAAACAGTTCAAAGAAATACAATGTTGCCAAATTATTCAACTGACGTGTCATGGCAGCTTTGTAACTATGAATAACTACATCCAAGTTTTTCAATAAGTAAAAAACAGACAAAATGGTCTGCTTGTCCAGTTACTCAAGAACACCACAGGCTGTGAGAAAGCACAACTAAAACAGTTTATTTTTTCAGACATATCTTGCAGTCACATTCATTAGGCAGATTAAAGCATCTTGGAAAGGAGTATCATCGTTGTTTACCACATGGTTAAAAAGAAGAGAGATGTCAGGGTAGTTCTCTGCAAAGCTCTGCTCTGCATGGCATCTGCCCTCTTCAGATGAAAACGGATCAGCTCCAAACTCAGACTCCCAAGTCAGTGAGGATCCCAAGTCTTGCTCATACAGGTTTGCCACAACAGAAGCACATGGCAGCAGCTCCTCAGAGACTTTAGCTAGGCAGCCACCTGCTGCCAGTTCATTGGGTATTCCACGACCTAAGACATGGAATCAAAGCAATACTGGTTAGAGTAGATGGATTGGGAGTGGAAAAAACTAATCAGTATTTCTAAAGTGTAAATAATCAGTTAAGCATACCTGGGATCTTGTGTGCATTCCATGAACGCACCACTCTGTCAAGTCCAATTTGGCTTACTTGTAATGTCAGATTTGAGATGCAGAATCTAGCGAGGTTGTCCTCCATGTTCACAACCTCTTGGTCCAGCAGGTGAACCAGAGCCCGTTTAAGTGGATAGTTCACACGATTGTTCACCTCTGGCCACAACCTCTCCACTCGAAGGTTCTGTTGATCAAAGTCCATGATGTTTTTAGGTGAAAGGAAATACAAAAGCAGAAAATGTAACAATACATTATTGATTTTTCTTTTAAAATCAGAATCATCTTAATATTCTAAGTATGTATGTGCCAAACATACAAGGAATTTGACTCCAACTACCTAATTATAACATGGACAGTAAGGTGAACAAATCAGTAATTTCTATTAGATCTTTCATACAACCCTCACCCTTGTTGATTTGGTTTGGAGGTATGGTGGCCTGCTGAGGTTGTGTCTGTGTCTTGACAGCCTCTCCTGCATGTAAAGACACAGGTAGAACTCTCTGCCGTGATCAACCCGAACTTGGTCCCACATGCCATGGTTCACGACCGCAGATCTGGAATAAAATAATGTTTACGTGACTGCACTGAATTTAACTAATTCAATGAGTGTATATATTTAAAAGATAATACAGGACAGAAACATTATGACAATAATACTGGTAGTTGTGAATATATTCACCTGTATATATCCTCATAAATCACAAGGTTGTTTTTCACTGGCATGGTCGAATGTGCAACAATTTTGCTGCTGTAGCCATCAACAGCCAAAACATGTGTAACTCCAAACATCCCAAGCTTTTCATTTTGGTCTAAATGAAGTTTATGACCCATATATTCAGCATGGTAGGGAGTTGGATTTAAATTACGAGCACCCTGGGGAAAAAATGAAATAATTAGCACACCATCTTCATAAAATGGTTTTATAACAACTCAAAAGGTTAGACTCGAAATCCAGCCTTAAATGTTCCTAGCGCCAAAATCTGCCCCATTGAAACCCATTAAAACCACTTTTTTTGGTCCCACGTTTATCCTCACATAAATTAATACATTCCTTGTTACTGTTGTTGTCACACACACACACACACACAACTGGAATAAAAAAGCCTGAGCTGTGAAATATTGTTTAGTACAGTATATATATATATTTTGTTTTTTGTTTGTTTTTTTTCGAAGTGGTCCTTGAAAAAGTTTGAGAAATGCTGATTTAGCCTTATGTTGTTCAGTTCTCAACTGTTAATTTATTCCCACGCGTGAGGTATCCAGGTCATCATTATCTGCCTAAATTGTACTTTTTAAAGCACAGGCATTACCTGACGCCGGAATTCATGGTATGGCTGATGGAGCTCTCTGAGGCTTCTTCCAACCCGACCCTCTCCCGCATGCAGCCCCAGTGAAGACAGATAGCCGGTCATAAACTTCCTGCCATATGATGGTCCCGTCTGTCACGGGATTACACACTTACTGACAGTGTTTGCTATATAGATAATATTTGCAATATAATGATGATGATGATGAAGAAATCTGAATGACAACTTACCTCATATATAGATCGAATCAAAGTGCTTTCCAGCTCTGCGTCCGTCATAGTTATTTTCCTCCTCAGATCATGCCGAGCACAGAATCTTCTGACGCTCATTTCCGAGCATTGCAGGATACCCATCTGCTGCAACGTGCAGGAAATTTCGGTGTGTGTCAAACCGCTGTGAAACAAGTCCTTGATCAAAATAGCGTGTGGTTCTAGCGCCGCCATAGTAGCCACATTACCCAAACTGCCGCGCACAGAGTCATTTCCGGGTCACGCAAACCCGACCAATTAAATATTAAAATCAAATTCTGTCCTGGTGCCCGTTTTTCCATTTCGTATTTTTGATCTGAGCCTAATATTGAAATATGAAAAACCAGGCATTTTTTCGTTTTTGGTGTTATAATAAAAAAACAAAAAACAAAATAACCAGTCAATTTTTCATTATTTGGTTTTTGATTGCCAATTGAAAATGGAAAGAACGAATGATACACGGATTCCAGACAACTTAAACTCCTCAGTAAAGAAAAAAACACAATTAAATGAATTCCAAAAACGAAAATAGCAAAATCTAAATTACTAGAAGAAATGACAACACTCAGGGAGCATGCAATCCAAACAAACCAAAAAAAACGAATAGGTTCCGAACCACAACAGGGTGGAGGGGGAAGTATACCCCACCACCCACGAACGCTAGTTAAAACAATAGAGCGTTATGCCCACTAAAACAATAGGTAACCCGATGGGTCCCCTGGAGGGGAAGTTACACGGCCGGAGTGGCAGACGCCACCAACCGGCAAATACCAAACGTGAAGCGACACAGAAGTCGTGAGGCAAAGCAGCAGCGCTCCCGATCAGCTGTTCTACAGCCACGTGCCGCGGTGGGGATTTGTTCGTTCAAGGGACGTCTTATGGCCGCCACGGACACCTGCACACACCCAGACGCACAGAGGGAGGAGGGAAGGAACAAAAGGACCGACTAGCTAGCGGCTTCACACCACAATGAAACCGGTACGGAGCACCTATACGCCGGGGCACATCAGCTGCTCTGTTGCTGGTGCAGCCAAACACCTGACCCGGAAGCAGCATGGATGGGGATGCCAAGGGGGAAGCAGGGGCGGAACCACTACTTAAGTACTCCGCCCCAATTCGGCAATTGGCCACCAACAACACACAAAAAGCGGCACGCTTTCAAACGGCCACATGTCTGTATATCCACATCCGGAGGAGGGCGAGCGAGAGGGAGGGATATACTGCTACACAAACATCAAAACTTCCTCCACAGACACAGCACCCTCACCTTCTGCAAAGAAAAAATGTTCAGCACCATGTCAATGTGTTTTCTCAACTGGTTATGAGTGATTTACAAACCTTCACAGTCAAGGAGATAGTCTGCCCAGTAGCTCAAAGTTTTACTTTCTTTAAGTCTCCTGTTACTCCCTGGTGGACTGAGGTCAGGTTTGAAGAGTCTCTCAAGTTCAAGAGCAGTTAGCCCCTTTTTAAAGTAGGTCAGGACAGGGGACAACAAAGCAGGGTGTTGCTGTAGTGCAGTGGAAAACTGAAGGGCTGAAAGACCATCTTTGAATCTAAAGAGTGAACACAAACATTGTTTCATGTTTGTGTAGTGACAATCACATTTAAATTACCTAAAGAAAACTATTAAATATTCTTTAAAATTACCATCCACCTAAACAAATATACATTTGAAAATTGGTTGTGTGTTGATCATAACTGATCTAAAGAATCCCATGTCTTTGGCTTTGCACATAGCAAGAATGACACAGAGGGCAGGGTGGCTTGAGCACTTTTAGACTGGCACAAGACAGGGAAAGGAGAGACAGACATCAAATATCAGGTATACTACAGATATACTGTACATGCCTGTATAAACCAAAGAGGGAGACCATGAGGCATTCTTACATAAGTCCCCCTAAAAATCTCATCATTACAATTATGATCTTACCTGTCAATTACAGATGAGTTGCGGTCGATAATATACCAGTGGAGGTAGTCTGACATGATTTCTTTCTTTGCTTCAACAGTGGCCACATGTCTCAGACAACCTGCTGTCTGTAACATTGTGCTGTGGCTCATGGTACATTCTTGCAGAGCATCAACTGAAGCAGCATTCTCAATCTGAAAAACATAAAAAGGAATATAAACACAAGTCAATAACTGTATGTACTGTAGCTCCTTGTCTGTTTTTATTATTCCAATTACAGTCAAAAGTTTGGACAGACTCTCATTTAAGTATATGGTAAAGTGTGTCCAAACTTTTGATTGTTGCTGTACATAGCATAGTGTAATCTTGCACTATCAAAAAACAATAAATTAAGCTAAGTCTGTGTATTTGATTAAGGAAGGAAACATTGTTTCAAAACACTGCCGAGACTATGTAATACTATACATAATGCTATACCACACTGCAGCCTTATGCTATTATCACCTCTTGCAAAGCTTTCCCTATTTCGTCATCAGTTATTGAACTGTTGCTTTGAATGAAGGCTGGCCAGCAAGATAATGTACAAGATTTTCTGACAGGAAATGGGGTCCTGGACCTCCATGCACAATTGACACTGCAATCATCTTTCCTGCCAGGTAGTACTCATCCTCCCTAACAGCTGTGAACAGGTCATATTGCAAAATCAAAACATATAATGTATTATATACATTATAATGTTTTAAGATGAAACTCAAGTTTTTGAAAAATAGTTCAAGCAACAAAGTATGTCATGTGATATACATACCATTTGCATTGTAGACCAAAAACCGATGTCCTTCCGGTCCATCAAAAATGGGCCGGTCTTTCAGATGTTTCATTAGTAGAGTTAAAAACTCTCGCCTTGGACCACCTGTGTCAATTCTTTCTTCGAAAACACCAGCATCATCCGAAATTTTGACCAGCATGTCACAGGTTTCAGAGTATGTTGTACGCTTGAAACCTCTGACTGCTCCATCCCAAATATTAGCCCTTGAGATGTTGAACCTGCTGACTCTTTCATGATTAATGGGATGTGATAGGTTGGCAATAATGTCAGGTAGTGTAATGTTCACGTCCTCCCTGTAATGACAAAAAAGTGACTTAATTAGTGGATTTGCTACTTTTACAAAAAATATTTAAACACCAGAAATATTGTACAGAGGAAAAACTGGATTGCCACAGGCAATAGCTCAGTTTACATTGGTGTGTGTTGTAAACTCTTCAAATTGACTGCAACCAACTCCTCATCCTCTTCCTCAACACATGGTGCATACAGGTCTGTGTATTTACTGTTGAAAAATTAACATTTGCATGTTAAAACATCTTAACATAAAACATTTTTCTTTGTAATAAATGAATTAAAATTAAGATTAACCAAGTAGTCGTGACTGGATTTGTTTCATGTGGCTCCAGATCCTCACTATCAGATATTACTATCTGAAAAACAAATTAAAATGTCTAAAACAACACAACATTGAGAGCAAGAAACATAGCTGGAAACAGGCTGTCACAGTCTGCCTTGATACCTGTCTAGATTGAATTGTTCTTGAATTCCCAGGAGCATCTCTGAAAAACAATACAATTAATACAATTATTACCTTTATGTATATATGGAGTTTCGAAAAACATTTAGAGGTAGGGGATGATATTTTCTACTTCATGTTCACCAGAGCAAATGCTCTCAGCTAATCACATCACACACAACTTAAAGATAAATTACTTATTTTGTAAAAAATGAGTACTTACACTTCATCTTCAGGTTTGCGTTTGGGTGTGCTTTGGTTATGTGGTTCAAACAACTGAGAGGAAAAGCATACAATTATCAACAATTTTAAACAGCTTCCATTATTGTTCCCTTACCACATACAGTATATATCAATGGTGAAAGATTGTGAGTGTTTCTGTAATGCTAACTTACAAATAATCAAAACAAACCTTGTGTTAAGGAACAGGACGGGTGGACCCAAACGCTGAACACATAGAGGCAGAGACGGGATAAAAAGGCAATGGGATTTATTGCTCACAGAGGGAATAACCACAAGCCAGGCTAGGTAAGCGGTAGTCGGGCAAGCGAGGGTTCGGAAACAGGCGGGCAGTCGGACAGGCGATGGGTCGGTAACAGGCGGGCAGTCGGACAGGCGATGGGTCGGCAACAGGCGGGCAGTCGGACAGGCGATGAGTCGGCAACAGGCGGGTAGTCGGACAGGCGATGGGTCGGCAGCAGGCGGGTAGTCGGACAGGCGATGGGTCGGCAGCAGGCGGGTAGTCGGACAGGCGATGAGTCGGCAACAGGCGGGTAGTCGGACAGGCGATGGGTCGGCAACAGGCGGGTAGTCGGACAGGCGATGGGTCGGCAGCAGGCGGGTAGTCGGACAGGCGATGAGTCGGCAACAGGCGGGTAGTCGGACAGGCGATGGGTCGGCAACAGGCGGGTAGTCGGACAGGCGATGGGTCGGCAACAGGCGGGTAGTCGGACAGGCGATGGGTCGGCAACAGGCGGGTAGTCATGCAGGCAGGGTTCGGCAGCAGGATCCGGCAGCAGGCGAGTAGTCAGGCAGGCAGAGGTTCAGCAACAGGCGGGTAGTCAGGCAGGCAGGGGTTCAGCAACAGGCGGGTAATCAGGCAGGCAGGGGTTCAGCAACAGGCGGGTAATCAGGCAGGCAGGGGTTCAGCAACATGCGGGTAGTCAGGCAGGCAGGGTTCAGCAACAGGCGGGTAATCTGGATCACGGGTAACTGGTTGGAGAAACAAAGGCACGAACTGGCGCCGGCTGGCCGGAGATCCCCGGCTTAGGGAAACGGTGATTATCAATTAGGAACAGGTGTGTTTGGGGAAATGAATGGTAGAGGCGACAAGCGTCCACTAGATGGAGGTGTTGGACCGTGTAGCAGGACGTGTAACAGTACCCCCCCCTCTACGGACGCCTCTCGGCGGACGCTCAACAACGGATGTGTGGTTGTCCATGACCGGGATGGGTGGAGGGGGCCTGGAGGCGGGAACCCTGTCGCAGGGTACTTCGGGTGGGGGGGACGGGTGATCCCGGTGAAAGTCCCGAATAAGGGAGGGATCCAGAATCCGATTGCGGGGAACCCAGGATCTCTCCTCAGGACCATACCCCTCCCAATCAACAAGGTACTGATGTCCCCGGCCGCGACGCCGCACATCCAGGAGACGACGAACCGTCCACGCCGGGTGGTTGTCAATGACCCTGGGAGGAGGTGGAGGCGGAACGGGGGGAGACAACGGGCTGGTGGAGACGGGCTTGATCTGGGAGACGTGGAAGGTCGGCTGCACACGGAGGGATGGAGGAAGTCTGAGTCGCACGGCACAGGGGTTAATGTCTCGATCTCGAATGGACCAATGAAACGGGGGGACAGTTTGGGGGAAACTCCCTTCAATGGAAGGTCTTTTGCCCGAAGCCAAACCCTTTGTCCGGGAGCGTACTGGGGGGCAGGTAGACGACGCTTATTGGCCTGCAACTGGGAGCGAGAGGATGCGCTGAGTAACGCAGCGCGTGCGCCGGCACCTGCGCAGGTGGGTCTGGACCGACGGGACCGCTATCTCATCCTCCAATTCGGGGAACAGGGGTGGTTGGTACCCCAGCGAGGCCATGAAAGGGGATAAGCATTTACTAGGGTGTTGTGGGCATATTCGACCCAGGGGAGCTGAGTGTTCCAAGAGGTGGGACTGGCGTGTGTGATGCAACGGAGTGCTGCCTCCATCTCCTGATTGGCCCGCTCAGATTGTCCATTGGACTGGGGGTGGAATCCGGAGGAGAGGCTGGGTGTGGCACCTAGAGCCACGCAGAACGCACGCCAAACTTGAGAGGTGAACTGGGGACCTCTGTCGGATACAATGTCCGCTGGAATGCCATGCAGGCGGAACACGTGCCGAACCAAGAGATCAGCGGTCTCCCTTGAGGGGAGCTTGGGGAGAGCGATGAAGTGCGCCGCCTTAGAAAACCGGTCGATCACGGTGAGAATGGTGGTGTTGCCCTCGGACGTGGGCAGGCCGGTGACAAAGTCCAGGGCGATGTGTGACCAAGGACAGCTAGGGATGGGTAGGGGTCGAAGCAGGCTGGAACGGGGACGGGTCGAAATCTTATTCCGGGCGCAGGTTGCGCACGCTGCAATAAAGGAACGGACGTCTGCGTCCATAGTGGACCACCAGAATCGCCGGCGGATGAAGTCCAAAGTTCGGGTGATTCCCGGGTGGCAGGTGAGCCTGGATGAATGAGCCCAGACCAGTACCCTGGACCGTACAGCGTCCGGAACGAACAAACGGTTGGGGGGGCCGGTACCGGGGTCTGGCTGCTGCCTCTGTGCAAGGCGTACCGCGGACTCAACCTCCCAGGTGAGCGTGGCGATCAGACAAGTGGGTGGCAGGATGGTTTCGGGGTCTGTACCGGGATCCTCGGGGGAGTACAGGCGGGACAGGGCATCCGGCTTAACGTTCTGGGAGCCGGGACGATAGGTGAGGGAGAAGTTGAACCGACCAAAGAATAAGGCCCACCTGGCCTGTCGAGAGCTCAGTCTCTTAGCCGACTGGATATAGGCCAGGTTGCGGTGGTCGGTCCACACAATAAATGGAAGCTCCGCCCCCTCCAGCCAATGCCGCCACTCCAGCGCAAGTTTGACGGCTAATAGCTCGCGGGTGCCGACATCATAATTTCTCTCTGGTGGAGAGAGCCGGCGAGAGAAGAAGGCACAGGGGTGGAGCTTGTGGTCGGAGGGGGAGTGTTGGGAGAGGATCGCGCCCACTCCGGTGTCCGAAGCGTCGGCCTCTACCACAAACTGGAGAGAGGGATCTGGTTGAATAAGGATAGGTGCGGATACGAACCGCTTCTTGAGGTCCCGAAAAGCGGTCTCTGCCTTTGGCGTCCATATAAAGGCGCTCTTGGTGGAGGTCAAGGCCGTAAGGGGTGCTGCGACTTGACTGTAGCCTCTTATGAATCGCTGGTAGAAGTTGGCAAACCCTAAAAACTGTTGCAGTCTCTTGCGAGTTGGGGGTGAGGGCCACTCGGCCACCGCAGAGACCTTGGACGGATCCATCTCAATCCGGCCCTGGCTAATGATGTAGCCCAGAAAAGAGATGGACGGGACGTGGAAGTCACATTTCTCCGCCTTGACATGAAGTCGGTTCTCCAATAACCGCTGCAGAACCTGTCGAACATGGACCCTATGCTCCTCTACGGACTTGGAAAAGATCAGGATGTCGTCGAGTTACACGAAGACGGAACGGTTCAACATGTCCCGGAGCACGTCATTGACCAGGGACTGGAAAACCGCGGGGGCGTTGGTAAGCCCGAAGGGCATAACTAAGTATTCGAAGTGACCCAATGGGGTGATGAACGCGGTCTTCCACTCGTCCCCCTCCCGGATGCGGACCAAATGGTACGCGTTGCGCAAGTCTAGTTTTGAAAAAACCACGGCTCCGTGGAGGGGAACGAAGGCAGAACTAATGAGAGGTAATGGATATTTGTTCTTCACGGTGATATTGTTCAGACCACGGTAGTCAATACAGGGACGTAGTGAGTGGTCCTTCTTGCTGACAAAGAAGAATCCCGCTCCTACTGGTGACGAGGACGGGCGGATGATTCCGGCGGCGAGGGACTCTCCGATATATTCCTCCATGGACTCCCGTTCGGGACGGGAGAGATTGAACAGGCGGCTGCCGGGAAGAGGAGCCCCAGGAAGAAGATCAATAGCACAGTCATAAGGGCGATGAGGGGGCAAGGACAAGGCATGGGCTCTACTAAAAACCGCTCCAAGATCACGATACTCCTCCGGAACAGAGGAGAAGTTGGGGGGTGCCGTAGCGGAACCGAGCTCCGGCGTCCGAGGAGACTGGGCGGAGCGCAAACAGTGCGACAGACAGTGTGTACTCCAGGACGTGACTTGTCCGGTTATCCAGTCAATCTGCGGATTGTGGATCTTGAGCCAGGGGTACCCTAGGACGACCGGTGAGAGAGGAGAAGAAATCACGAGAAGTGAAATGGACTCATGGTGATTCCCTGAAACAAGCAGGTTGACAGGAACGGTACAACGCTCCACCCGAGAGAATGACCTCCCGTCTAGTGCCTGGGTATCGATTGGGGAGTCCAGGGGAACGGTGTTGATCCCCAGCTTGTGAACCAAGTCCCAGTCGATAAAACTCCCATCTGCACCGGAGTCGAGGAGTATGGAAAGCGGGAAAGTCTGATCCTGCCACAAGAGGGTGGCACAAAGTAGAGGACGGGAAACTGAGGGATCCAGAGCGTGACTCGCCAGTATTACCCGGGTTACTGGAGAACCTGTCCCTCTTCCCGAGCGGGAGGGACATCCCGACAGGAAGTGACCCGTCTGACCACAATACAGACAGGCTCGGGAGAGGATCCGGCGTTCCCTCTCCTCGGGGGAGAGGTGCGTGCGTCCAATCTGCCTGGGACCGGCACCAGAAGGAGGTGTCAAAGAAGAGCGTAGATCCCTCTCCCTGCGGCGTTCGCGGAAGCGATTGTCCATCTGAATAGCGAGAACGATCAGGTGCTCGAGATCCGAGGCCTCCTCCCGGGAGGTCAAAGCGTCCTTGATATCCCCATCCAGCGCGTTCAAGAAAACCCCCTGCAGAGCCTCCTCGTTCCAAGAGTCCGAAACTCGACTGCGAAGGAGGCGACGCTGTGGGAACCTTGATGGAGAAGTAGAAGGCGTTGAGATGCTTCTCTGCCCCGGACCGGGTGATCGAAGACCCTCCGCATCTCCTCCGTGAAAGCAGAATAATCAAAACAGGCTGCGGAACCGCGCTCCCAAACCGCCGTTGCCCAGGCGAGAGCCTCACCCCGCAACGTACCAATCAGGTAAGCGATCCGCGCCTTGTCAGTGGGGTAGGTCTGGGACTGTAGCTCGAACACCAAGGAGCACTGTAGTAGAAAAGATCGGCATAGTCCCAGGTCTCCCTCGTAGGGTTCGGGTCCTGGAATGAACGGCTCCCGGGGAAAGACCGAATGGCCTGGGGCTGACAGATAGACGGGAGGTAATAATAATAGATAACTCATGGAGGGAGGAAGTTATCACCTGCAGAGCCTGGTCGTGTTGAGCCTGTAAATAGGAGATCGCCTGGCGGGCCGTCTCTGTGTCAGCTGGGTCCATGTCTGGCCAGTTCGTAATGTTAAGGAACAGGACGGGTGGACCCAAACGCTGAACACATAGAGGCGGAGACGGGATAAAAAGGCAATGGGATTTATTGCTCACAGAGGGAATAACCACAAGCCAGGCTAGGTAAGCAGTAGTCGGGCAAGCGAGGGTTCGGAAACAGGCGGGCAGTCGGACAGGCGATGAGTCGGCAACAGGCGGGTAGTCGGACAGGCGATGGGTCGGCAGCAGGCGGGTAGTCGGACAGGCGATGGGTCGGCAGCAGGTGGGTAGTCGGACAGGCGATGAGTCGGCAACAGGCGGGTAGTCGGACAGGCGATGAGTCGGCAACAGGCGGGTAGTCGGACAGGCGATGTGTCGGCAGCAGGCGGGTAGTCGGACAGGCGATGGGTCGGCAATAGGCGGGTAGTCATGCAGGCAGGGTTCGGCAGCAGGATCCGGCAGCAGGCGGGTAGTCAGGCAGGCAGAGGTTCAGCAACAAGCGGGTAGTCAGGCAGGCAGGGGTTCAGCAACAGGCGGGTAATCAGGCAGGCAGGGGTTCAGCAACAGGCGGGTAATCAGGCAGGCAGGGGTTCAGCAACAGGCGGGTAGTCAGGCAGGCAGGGTTCAGCAACAGGCGGGTAATCTGGATCACGGGTAACTGGTTGGAGAAACAAAGGCACAAACTGGCGCCAGCTGGCCGGAGATCCCCGGCTTAAATAGGGAAACGGTGATTATCAATTAGGAACAGGTGTGTTTGGGGAAATGAATGGTAGAGGCGACAAGCGTCCACTAGATGGAGGTGTTGGACCGTGTAGCAGGACGTGGTGTAACACCTTGGTTCTTCTAAAATATTGACCAGAACATGAATTTAATGCTTCAATTCTCAAATATATATCCAATGACTAAATAAATAAATGATACATCAAAAAAGAAAAAAAATGTAATTTAAATTAAAAAAAATTGAGTTAAAAAATGAACATACCACAGTGTCAGCCCGATTGAATTGAGCTGTGCTCCTGGATGTGATCACAATTTCAGAATCTGAGGTATCAGAGTCTGGGGTATCATCCACTGTGGTAAAAACAAAAAAAATCAACACATTATTAATATTATGTATGCTAGAGTAGAGTATGTAAATATGTACAAATATTGAATTATGAGACCCACGAACCTCCTTTAAAGTGTGTTTCTAGGCAAAGGTAAAAAGTGATCCTGGAATATGCCTTCCCAATTTCCTTTTTATATTCAGCCAATTTGAATGGCCTTTCTGTCCCAGGCACATGGACCACCTCAGAACAGTCAGGATACAAAAGGACGTATGGTCCTTCATCCATGTCCTTATTAAATGTTGTCATTTTCTGCACAGCTTGTTTCAGAGTGCTGCTACTTCTGGGTCTGTAAATAATGGGAGTGTTTTCCCTCTTAAAGGTTTCAAATCAGTTCCGTGTGGCACCAAACATCCTATGTTTATCTAGTAAGACAACAGAAGGACATAATTAATCACACACACACATACAGTATAAATATATATATATATATATATATATATAGCTTTGCAAAATTTTATAAAACAGCCAAGGCAACTTACCTGGACGTTTTTCTTTTCTTTTGGCCCACAGTTAAAAGACTGTCATTCTTTGGACTTGGCGCTTCTGTACTCCATGAAGTGTTTATATGATGGGCCTGGTTGTTCTGCTAGAGAGTTCAAGTATAAAGTTAGCAGCAGCTCAAACAGTCACCAATAACTAGGGGTGCATATTTACTAAACACGTTGGAATTCTATTATGTCTGGAATTAGTGGACTGTGTAGCGAAATAAGCTGAAACGGTAGCTGTATTCACTGCATGTCTGACAATGGCTTCAGATAGCTAGCGCTATGCTGCACTTACTTTGTTTAGCATTTTCCGGCTGCTTCGCTGTCCCCTGTGCGCTTGGTCCTTCCGTCTGATCCGTGTCCTTTAAAAACTCCAGAGACCGTCCACACGAAATGCAAAACCGCGGTAACAGACTCAAATTGTTTCCACAAAATGGGCAAAACATCATTAACCTCCATACAAACCACACAACACTACTCGCTCCGTACAGTATTTTCAAAACAAACCACTCACTCAATCACTTTTGGTACATTCCCTTTCTGTTAGGATTTTGTCTTTGTAAATTTGTTTCAGAGTTTGTAAAAGTGTTTCAGAGTTTGTAAATTTGTTTCAGAGTTTGTAAATTTGTTTCAGACTTTGTAAAAGTGTTTTGAATTTTGTAAATTTGTTTTCTAAAATCTAAATTTGTTTGAGTATTTGTAAAAGTGTTTCAGTTTTTGTAATTTTGTTTTGCACTTACCAGCCACCGTACTTCTGAGCCAGGACACAAGTGCCTACATCAGATGCAAGTATACACTTATGTCTTTAAAAAAAAATAAAACTAATATAATATATATATATATATATATATATATATATATATATATATATATATATATATATAGCCTACTTTTTAACAAATATATATCCACCCACCCAACAGTTGTGGATGGTGTCATCTGCCTGGTTCAGCCTCCGACTGAAACAATTGTAAACCCTGCAGCTGTAAGTATTCCATACTCAGATCTTGCCTCAGATGGTAGTTCAGAGTATTGACACAGTGAGATTTTCGGTCAATACCATGTTAAATCTGTATGTAGAACTGTAGGAATTAAATGTTGTCCATATGTTTCCCAGTTACCGGTAAAGGAGTTGTACAGAGTGCACCCCATGAAAACTATTTAAAAAAACAGAAAAATAAATGGTGTACCTGGATAGGCAGATTAGAAAAACAGACCTGGAAATTCTATTACTGTAACGCCAGTTGAGGTGGGTGCATTGTCATGGTGAAACAGGTGAATATGTGAAATATGTTAATGGTTGGAACTATATTACAAATCCTGACTGTTGCTTTTGTACTTTTAGGGAATAAAGAAGAACCAAATGACATGTGAATTTGTCTTTTATTTTATTTTTAATTAAAAGTGATTTCGGGTGATTAGGTCCCTTACAGCCCTTCCATCCAAAAAACGTAGCGCTATGCATAAAGTTGGCTCTGATGTGAGTGCTCGTCCGCGGTGTGTGAGGTTGTGATATATGGCCGGGAGATTCTCTCGCGACGTAAAGCATTTCCAATCAATACGGCTTCAATGTCAATCGGATTGCAAATGAATGGGCAATCCATGTCTAACCGCTTCCTCATGTGGGAGGAGACAGGTAGAAACTCTGGGTTTCTTATAGTAAACCTGCCAGCGAGCAGGTTAGATTCACAGAGTAAGTTACCACAGTAACAGACCCAGAGTTTAAGTTACCTCTCTTTCTGGAACGGATAACTCAGAGTTTCCCTCATCTCAGGGTTAACAAAATCAGAGTTTTCACATAACCCACTTTCTGGAATACCCCCCTGAACAGTAGCTGTAGCTGCCAATGCATTTCTCCCATTCCCCTGTGTCCATCCCACTTCCAACTGGAGTGACTCACAACATTACATTATGTTGCATACTTTTGCTTTGTCGTAAACAAGAATGTGCAGAATCGTTGCATTTTGTAGAATTGTAAGAGTGAAATAAACTCTTATTAATTAATCTATTTTGTCTCCTCACCTAATTTATTTAGTTGTGCCCCTATTTTTGTTAACTGTGCCCTAAAGTTTCAACTTAGAAGCATAGTGCTCACAGGGAAACAAGTCAGCGTCAAGCCCTTCCTTAAACGCATTCCAAAAAAGTTAACTTAATGCAAGTTAAGAACTTGTGTGATAAGATTAGGCATTTAAAAATCTTTTGCAAGAGAGACCTGGGCCCCGTTTCCTGAAAGCATCGTTAGCCTAAGTGGTTTGTTAAGTTCATCGTACGACCATCTGACAGTTTTCACACCATTTCTCAAAAGCATCATTGCGTAACGACCGTCGTTAAGACGCTCGTAGCTAACGAGAGCTCCAGGGGTACTCGAAGCGTGCTACGAGCGTTGTTAACATTGCACAAAACATCCAATACCACTGAATGTCCAGCTGGTGACTCCACTGAGGCTAAAGTTACGATAGGCTATATAGCTTAGTCTATGTTATACCATGGTCTGGGTGAATACTCGATTCTGATTGGTTGGAGGGTGTAGGTTAAAAAGTGTTAATGTACACCTAGGAAAGACGTTGACGCTATGGCCACGTTGCATGGCAACGCCTGCATACGGGAGATATTAAATAGTCCGCTCGACTTGTAAAAATAAAAAAACCCTCATGACGCTATGAAGACGTTATGGCCACGTTTCTTGGCAACACCTGCATACGGGAGATATTAAATAGTCCGCTCGACTTGTAAGAATAAAAAAACCCTCACGATTTTAACTCTAAAACACATTAAAGGGATAGTTCGGGTTTTAAGACACGAAGTTGTATGGGTTCCCTGTCAGCAACGTTGTGCATCAGCACTGACTTACCCCCCGACAGCGTCCTGAGAGGGGGGATCCAGCCGGTTTTTGATGCTGAAGAAAGTAGTCCGGCAAGTTGCTGGGGTCACGAAAGTAAAGTGTTTTTCTTCTCAAAACCATATGCGTTCAAAAGAGTGACATATTTGCACCACAAAAACGTTGTCCAGGAAAAATTAAAACCTCGTTATCACTTGGCACTATTTTTCTCGATTCCTACCACTGCGCGCTACTGACAGCTGAAGGCTGCGCAGGCGTTTCACTGTCTTTCGCGTGCTGGAAAGTTAAGGAACACAGACACACGGTCTGTGTGTGTGGCCGACATGGCTGCTCTTTCGTGACCCCAGCAACTTGCCGGACTACTTTCTTCAGCATCAAAAACCGGCTGGATCCCCCCTCTCAGGACGCTGTCGGGGGGTAAGTCAGTGCTGATGCACAACGTTGCTGACAGGGAACCCATACAACTTCGTGTCTTAAAACCCGAACTATCCCTTTAAAGTATTATTAATTGATTAAGTATTTCTTTCTTTCGTAAGTGACCATGGTATAAGCGGGATAATGCCCTTCGAGGTGTCCATTAACAGAAATAAATGGACTTTGCGGAAGCAACCGTCCTCCGCGTCGTCCATTAATTTCTGTTAATGGACACCTCGTTGGGTATTATCCCTTACTTAACCTACACCCTCCAGTCAATCAGAATCGAGTATTCACCCAGACCATGGTATAATATGTATTTCAGCATCGTGTCAGTGGACACGATTGATCGTTAGATCTGTGCACGCACATTCATGTTAAGAGGAGTTTTGGGAAATGCACGGAAAAAAATAACGATCGTTCGAAAGATGATTCGTAAGAAGGATCGTACGAGCGTGGATCCATCGTTATCGGGAATCTGGGCCCTGGCCAAGACAACAGCATAACAATTTCAAACACAATTACAACATATAAGTGTAACCTATGAGTATATTCTTACATTACACCACACCTACCCTGCTTAGCTGTTCATGTGTCTCACAGTACGCTACCCCTCCCCACGCTGCCCCACCCCTCCCCATCCTTCCCCACGCTGCCCCACACCTCCCCTTCCCACACCACCCCCCATATGAATTAACAATATTTACACATTAATTTATTAAGAACTGTAAAATGATGTAGGCTGTGAAAGGCTAAGAGACAATGAGGCAATGAGAGGGCTAGAGGCTATGAAATGAGTATATGAGCATACATGTACACTATAGAAAAAATATAAATAAATATAGATTTTGCGTGTGTGTATGTATATACTGTACATTTGTATTGCACAAGTTTATTTTACACAGGATGTAAGAGTTGGTGGTGGTACATGAACACCTGTGTGTGTGTGTGTGTGTGTGTGTGTGTGTGTGTGTGTGTGTGTGTGTGTGTGTGTGTGTGTGTGTGACAGGGTGGGGCGGAGTGTAGGTCCCAGAGTCAGTAAGGGGCAGGGTTCTTGTTTGTGATCCCCACTGCCATGGGGAAGAAACTATTCAGGTGGCGCAAGGTTAGACCGGAACCTTTTGCCAGATTGAAGTCTTTGGAAGAGGTGGTGATTGTGGAAAGGATCAGCAATGATCTTTCCTGCTCTCTTCCTGGTCCTGAAGTGGCACAGTCTTCCTGGTCCTGGAGTGATACAGGACCAGGACAGACAGCAGGTTCCTGCCGATGATCTTCTTGGCTGACAGAATGATCTGCTGCAGTCTGCCTTCGTCCTGGCAGTGTAGGCAGCGAACGATAGCTGTGTAGAACTGGACCATCATTTTCTGCAGCAGGTTGAATTTCTTCAGCTGCTGCAGGAAGAACATCCTCTGCTGGGCCTTCTTGATGGTGGAGGTGATGTTCCCCACCCACCTGAGGTCTTGTGAGATTATTGTCCCCAGGAATCTGAATGACTCCACAGTATTAACTGGGGAGTCACACATGATGAGGGGGGCAGTTGGTGCTGGGCTCCTCCTGAAGTTTGCTACCATCTCTACAGTTTTCAGAGCATTCAGCTCCAAGTTGTTTTGGCTGCACCAGGAAGCCAGGTGGTCAACTTTCATCCTGTAGGGGGACTTATCCCCATTGGAGATTAATCCAATGGGGAGATTAATCCAACAGAGTTTAACAGAAGGCTAGAGGTGCAGCTGTTGGTGTAGAGGGAGAAGAGTAGAGGGGAGACGGGACGCACTAGCAATGGGGAGATTCAGGAAGATTCATGGACAGCCGCTCCCTTCCAGGTCGAACCGGCCGGTGGACAATATTATATGTTTTTTATTGTAAATAATTTAACCTTGTATATAAGGTTAAAAGGAGGGGGGGCAGCCGGGGAGAGAGCACATAGCCTTGTGGGGCTGATGGTCCACGGCTCCTAGACAAGCTTGCCCCGTCGCACATGCTGCTTCCTGTCTGCCAGGAAGTCAGTGATCCTGCAGGTGGGCTCAGGCACGCTCAGCTGGGATAGATTGTCCTGGAGAAGAGCTGGGGCGATAGTGTTGAATGCGGAGCTGCTGATACGTGCTGCTCAGCTTCCATGTTACGGAACCGTGCTCCTGGTTGTTAATAGCTGGTGTGAACGAATCCCATTTTCTTGGCGACATCTGCTGGACACATACTGTAAATGCCAACAATGAATCCTGGGAAACTCAAACATGCAGTGTGTAGAATTTTGTGTTTTGCATCTAGCGAAATGGACTTGGCAGAAATGGAATATGATATTCATAAGTATGTCAACACCATGGCTACCTGCCTTGCACTGCTGGTTTCTCTGGAAGCTAAGCAGGGCTGGTCTGGTCCATCCTTGGATGGGAGACCAAATGGTGCTGGTAGAGGTGTTGGACGGTCTGTAGGGGGTGCTCATCCCTCTGGGGTATGTAATATCCCCAATGCCCCAGGACAGAGATGGGGACCCTGTCCAAGAGCACTGTCGGAGCACTATTGGATGAGACGTTACACTGAGGTCCTGTCTCCCTATGTCACTACCATGGCACTCATCGTAAGAATAGTGGTGCAAATTCCCAACCTGTCTCTTGTACCAACATGGCCACCTAATCATCCCCTGGTCCTTAATTGGATTGCATCTAACCTCTCCAGTGTGTGGTGAGCGTTTTGCTGAATACTGGCTGCCGTGCAACTCCCAGGTGGGTGCTATACACTGGTAGTGGATGAGGTGTCATATTCCCCCCTCCACACACATACACACACTCACTTTGTAAAGCATTTTGGGTGTCTTGAAAAGTGATATATAAATGCAATGAAAGTATGTTTTAATTAGTGTAGTAATAATAATTAGTGTACTTTAATCCCATGAAAATAAGAATGTGTGTTTTCGTTGGCAGAGAATAGTAATTAGTAATTAGTAAGTAAGTAGTAAATCTCAATCACGGCAAGATCCAAAAGGCACTGACAACTAGTGGAATCCAATGGATACTCAACCCCCCATCTGCTGCACATGTTGATGGTGTTTGGGAAAGGTTCATTACGTCAGTCATGAAGAGCCTGCATTCAATAACGAAGGAACAAATTCTGGATGCTAGAGCCTTTTGACAGCAATGTGCGAAGTGGAAGCAATCCACCCATGGACCCATAACTTCCATAACAAACGATTCCATTGGCCTAGAACCGCTGACACCAAACCACTTGCTTCAGTTGAAGTGTCAACCAGTTGAGCCCCCAGGAATCTTCCAGAAATGTACTCGTGTCCATGATGGAGGCAATTAAAATATATCAGACCTCTTCTAGAAACTACGAATTAGGGAATAGCTTCCCATAATGCAGGATAGAAGCAAGTGGAGAAGATGCAGAAGGAACCTCTGTACTGGAGACCTGGTCCTGATTGTGGACGACCAAGCTCCCAGAAACTCATGTTTGATGGGATGTGTCATCAAAACCTTACCAGATGCCCAAGGTCTGATTAGAAGTGTTTTGGTGAAAACAAAGACTGCTGTGGTGCAGAGGCCTTACAGTAGTCTGTGTTTGCAGTTGGAAGCCAGTTGCTGAATGGTGGTTCATGTGCTTGAACCTCTGACCCCAGAAGTAATTTGATAATTATATTATGGACTACTATAGACTATTACATTTTGGAATGTGTATATAAAGAATTACTTAGGTGTATAATTAAATTATGTACCTTATTTAGAATATAAAGTGTTACAAGCTCCTCATACATCATTGAATCTCCTGATAGTAATTGCTTGCAGTGGACGAACGTGGAAATTATCGCATAGAATGAATTATATCTACATGGGGAGCAGGTCCTCTTCCACGGAGCCCGCCATGTTGCACCGCCATGTTTCTACAGTAGCCCTAAATGGACAACCCGCTCTAGAGAGGACTTGTTTTTTTTTAATTGAATCAAACTCACTAAATCTAATAACTAATTTGAATTTCAATTAAGAACGGAAGACAAACAAAAAAACAGATTTCAACCTTTATTTCCAGTATCTAATTTAATGTTCATGTCAAATATACTTGGTGCCGATTTTAATTTTGATATTTTATTCTCTCTGGTTTCTGTGCCCCATTTTGTGGACAAACATGTCCTCTTCTTTTATAGAGACGTGTTTATTTTCGCACCTAAGAAAGTAATTGTTGGACTCCATCAGTGACGAGAACAGTTAAACAACAGGTAGGCGATAAACTCCTTTGTTGACAGTGACCAGAATTCACACGCAGCGCGCTAAGTGCAGCATAACTTCCGGAGGACAGAAATCCGAGAATAAAATATCAAAATCAAAATAGGCACCGAGACTGTTCTTTGATTGTTGTATATTTGAAATGAACCTTAAATTAGATATTGGAAATAGAGGTCGAAATCAGTTTTTTGTTTGACACTAAAACGGAATAATTAAATAACAAACTGTTTTCCCATTTTATTGTTTTTCCATTCTTAATTGAAATTCAAAAGAACGAATGGTACACAGACCTTTAACCATTCCATCAATTCAGGAATGCATTTCACAAGTGCATTACGACTATTAAAAGAGAAACACACGTAGACAGTCATAAAAGTTACAGGCCTTTGCCCGAATAACCATTTTAATATTTACTTTACCATTCTTCATCGTAGGTTAAAACCCATAAAACTGTTGTGGGGTGGCACAACATTGACCATCAATAGCGGCCGGTAACGATTGCAAACTCATATTTTGTAACATTAAAATATCATCAAGTGCATTAATAGAGGATAAGTGGTCAATATTTTTAACAGTAACAATAACAAATAACATGAAAACGAATTAAATGTGTGCAAACGAACATTCACAGGCAAGAGAAGTAAAATAATCAATATAGGCTAGTAAATGAATAGGCAATTAATACAATCAGAAATACAGGCCTATCAAATTCCTTACTGATTAAAACTCATGAAACATGTGCAATTAGGCCACACTATCCTTAAGTTGGATGGAAATGTTTTCCCTAAAACTTTGACAATGTATTTCTCCTCTGGTCACACACATCAATGAACTCATTTGTAACTTTTTTTTTAAATCAATCAGATCTGTGCATCGCTTATGTGTGTGAAGTAGGGCCAAGTGGTTCAGCCTACAAGCTGTCATGGTGCTCCGCAGATAGGTCTTCAGTCTGCGTAATCCACTGAATGACCTCTCCGCTGTGCACATTGTGACTGGAAGGGTGTAAAAAAGCTTGACGGTCTTCACAAGCTCGCTGAACAGTTCCATCAACCCAACTTCACCTTTGAAAAATGCCCTTCGTGCATTGAGCGTATATTGACACTGCGCACTCTGCACACATCGCCAAACATATCCAGCTGCACCTCCAAGCGGCCCATATCCAAGTCTTTGCTGTCCCACACAGGAGTGCCCGTCTCGCAGTTGATTTTCCCCACCACTGCACGCTCGAAGAGTTTGATTCGGTTGAAAGCCTCAGACCAGAACCGGTTGCTCAAACAGGCAATGCAGCTGTCGAGAACCTCTAAATGCAGTCTACGAAAGTACTCCTTGGCACCACCAGAGAATGTAGATGCTGAGTCTGTGTGGAGCGGGCAGCAGAGACTTTGGGGCCTTGGGATCACCTACAGTGGGACTCTCCTGTGCGCCCTGAACCACATTTTGGTAGAACGCGCTGAAGGAGACAGCACTTCGCTTTGACTGCAAACTACAAAGCAGGACGTTGATTTTCTTTTTAACGTCAGAGAGCGACAGCTTTGGTGACTGGATAGCTGAGTTCACCTCTTCCATGGGGGACATGACATCCACCAACAGCCGCAGTGTAGAGTAGAAGGAGAATTTCTGTCTTTTCAAGAAACCACTGCACTTGCTACCCGCATCACCATAAGACTTTTCTGAGAAATCATGGAAGTAACTTGCCAGGCTCTCATAGTTCGCAAGAACTGACTTGACACTGCTCACTTGCATCGTCCAGCGGGTGGGGCAAAGTGGGCGCAAACTGTTCCCACCTGCAGGCTCGCGGAAAGAGTCAAACCATGCCAGTCTTTTAGGTGACTCTGATTGAATTGATCAGCTCTTTGACTGTCTTCATTGCATCTCGGCATATGTTAACCCTTGAAACGGCATCTTGAAACGCAAGGTTCATGTTGTGGGCATTACAATGCACGTACATTGCCTCTTCTTGTATGTCCTTGACGCGCACTTGTAAGCCCGACCTGCTCCCTGACATATTTGCAACCCCATCGTAGCACTGTCCTCTACAGTCTGACCAGGACAAACCCAGTCTAAGCAGAGAATCATTGAGAACAGAAAACAGCGTGTTGGCAGAAGTTGATTCAATTTGGTAAAATCCAATAAAGTCCTCTGTACTGTTCAGATCATTGTCAAAATACCTAATGCAGACACTCATCTGTTCGTGCTGTGTGACATCTGCCGTCTCGTCCACGATGACTGTGAACAATCTGGCCCCCTGTATGTCCGCAATGACTCCTCGCAGGACCTCAAACGCCAGCATCTTTATTATTTCATTTTGAATTTCATGCGACATACTTTTATTGATTATGATTCTTCCTCCCTTTTTAGCCAATTTGCAAGAGCCTCATTATCCTGCGATCTTACTTGTAATGTCTGCATAAAATTGGAATCGATGTCTTCATGGCCTCTGACTGCCAAACCCTGTCTCATGTTAAGAATAAATAATAACATATGTATCAACAGGCTGTAATATCTACACATAGCCACAAAGGAATAGAAATAAATATATAAGTTGTATTAACCGCACCTGGCCACCAGATGGCAGCACACATAATACACTGGGGGCGGGCGTTCAACACTAGCCAATCAGAGCATATTATGCGTCATAGAGGCCACGCCTGCCCAGGTACTACCAAACAACACATCCGGGGGAAGACAGAAACCCCCAGGCAGCGTATCTGTTAAGATATCCAGCTAAGGGGGAGCTCCACGCGCGTGAATTTTACAATTCCTCTCCATTTGCTTCATGGATAAATACCTAAAGCTAAACAAATAAAGTGAGTTAAAAGCGATCCTGTGTCGGGGGCCTTCTTCCTCAAAGAACAGCATTACACTCACCAGTAGCCGCAAGGTAGAGATCATGACCAGAAGAGCATCTCTCGCTTGGACCATGTCCTTAGCTTTTTGGTCAGACATATGCTGGAGAACATTTACCCCACGCACAAAGGTTGCGTATTTGAAGACAGCTTCTCGATGGCACTGGGATTTCTCATGTGCTCGGAATTTCTCTGGCCCCTTCCTGAAGTTTTTGAATCCATCGCAGAGGAAGGCTCCCTCTCTCTTAGTGGAAAACGTCAAGAGATTCTGTTCATCCCAAGACTGGCGCACTTCACAAAAAGCTTTGCCATCTTCAAATTTCAACCATTTAAAAGTTGACAGCCACTCTTCTCTAAAACTTCCCGCGGATGAACTTGAATTTTCCTCAGTCCTCTTGTGTTTTTGACTGGGACCGGGCACAGGGCTGACAGTCTTCTAGGCCTAGCACTACAGTTTGGGTGTCATTAGTGCAGGATGCAGCGACACTGGAGACGGTAAGCGCAGAGCTCATCTGTTCTTCATTATCCACAGAGCCTTCGGTGACATTGATGGCAGTGGCATTGGTGGTAGCAGTAGGCCTCCGAATAATCCACTTGTCCATAATGTTTTGTCGTTTAATCGCTGCTATATCTAGCTATGTTTAGCTCATGCCAAGTTAACTCGAACTACGTAAGTGAGTGGACAAAACATATCAAAATTCGCGGGGTCGACCTGTCAATCATTTGCCACTCTGCCAACCATTGGTATGTCAGGAATGTTGCTAGTGATGCCTAAGAACGATTGGTGGGGGGAGAGGGAGGTGGCGGGGTTCTGTCACAGCGCAGCACAGCATTCTACCGAGCAGCACAGCATTCTATCGCGCTGGGTTTATTTAAAGGGCCAGACAACGAAAACGTGCCGGTTCACTTCGTTTCAATATTGAGGGGTTTTTGCACCCCCAACCTCATCTTTGGGGGTGCAAGAAACCTTGTGCCCCCCAGAGATGGCGCCAGTGTACATACATACATTACAGGTCTCAGACTGAGAACCCATAAACAGATAAGGTTTCCTGTAAAAACAGGAGAAAGAATGAGACAGGCAACAGGTGCTTCTGTTTCGTGCAGCTTCGCTCAGCAGAATCCTTTATTTGCCAATATGCAAAATATATATTTTTCTCTTTCTGTATTCCAATGTTATTTTATCCATACAAAGTACAAAATACATAGGCTAGTAACAATCTCTTTCTTTCAAATAAAACACACATTTTCCATTTCTCCATTGAAATAATCCTGAGTTCAATCAGCGTATTACTGCATGATGAATCCTCATTCAGTCCATCAACTGAGCTAGTGTTTTCATTTAGTTTACAAATACCTCAAAGAAAACATTACTATTAAATGTAGAATTTCTGGGTTCTCACATTCCCTTATTTAACCTCACTCATAGTGCAAATTAAAAAACTAGCACATCGCTACTAATGACTGTCAGTTCGGTAAGAATGCATGAGCTGAAGACTTGCAAAGTCTAACTTTTCAAAGTGCTTATAATGTTCAGGAAAGTACACATCGAACTGTAACACCAATAATATCTCCATTTAGAACAAGCTGTTATACAATGAAAAATAGTATTTAACCCAAAATGAAATGTGCTGGGGCCAAAACTAAACTAGCTTGGATCTTACTTTGATCTCAACCGAAAGTTTGCAGCCGGCTCCATCTTGGATTACCCGCTGTGGCAGGGTAGCTCCTGGCCACACGCCACCTAAGTGGCTTTCCTTGGGGCCCTCCGACACAGGACACGAGTAGATGTTCAACATGTTTATTGGAGAGCAGGTGGTATTTGCTGAGCTGGTGTTCAAGCTGCCAAGACAGTGGCTCCTCCTCGAGTGTGTGTGTTGATGGCTCGTTTATCCTGGGTGCCATGATTGCTCTGCACCCCAGGTGTGCAGCCCCACCCAGCCCAGAGTCTAATCAGTCTGACTCAGGCCAGGTGAGGCTGTAGACCAGCCATCAACAACACACACTCCACATACACCCTCCACACCCGCAACACAAAGGAAAATCGTATTTTCTCTACTTGTTCTCAAAACCATATAGTTGTACTAATTACCCTTACAAAATCGATCTAACATTTAATTTAAATGTTAAGCAACATGTGTATGTAGTTATACAAATTTTAAAACTTCACCAACCTGCTCAGCAGAATGAAGAAACAACGAGTCCGCACGCAAAGAGAGCCCATGGGAGAAGCAACGCGCCACACTGCCTCCCAGTGGCAACACTTAAATACCCACACTGTGTGTTAAAACAAAGCCTTGTAGTTTCACTCAGAGACAATCATTTATCTTTTTGGCTCATTTCAGAATATTCCTCGCACAGAAATAACATTCCCAAAATAAAAACAAACAAAATTACATAAACTGTGATCATATTGTGTGTGTGTCACACATACATACATACATACATACATACATACATACATACATACATACATACATACATACATACATACATACATACATAAAGTACACTGACTATGTCCTACTATACACCATGATTGATCCCTCAGATGGGCATTTCCTTTTGAATGGGTTGTGTCAATTTCCAGTTCCTAACTCATACAGATGTAGTATCACGTGGTATTGTAGTATCATGTGGTATAGTCTTCTGTCTTCATCAGGTTCCTGCCAAAAATAACACACCCAAACTGAACAGACTCTGTTATATATCTCCACAATTACAAGGGGTTTTAAGTTAACCGTGGTACCAAAAGAAAGATAACACCTGTAAGGTTGTTGTTAAAGTGAAATAATCACTGTGGATGCTACTGGATCAGAGTGAATAAATCTAGAACACAGAATAAATGGAAGATTGAATTTCCGCCTGAAATAAATGTCATGTTTTAGTGTGAATAATGTAATGTACTCCGTATTTCTTGTTTTAGTGAAACCCTTTTCTTTTAGCTGTGTGTTGCCCTTTTTGATTTAATTGAGTGAAATACCATGTTAAAAGAGTTGACCACTAGATGGCAGTGTAAGGCCAGGAATGAGTGTGTGTGTAGCGAAATAAGCAGAGAAGAAGAAAATAAAAAAATGCACGAGTTGCCTGTACAGTTCTACACGACGAATTCAAATAAAACAAAGGATTATTAACAGCACACGGTTTGGATGCTCATCTTTTAATTTCCTTACCAAGTGTGCAACAAAATTGGTGCCCAACGTGGGGCTCGTCGTGATGCGAAGAGACGTCTGAAGGAAAGAAGAAACGGTTGAATATACACAATGGATTTGGAGCAGCTACAAGATCAGCTAACGGAGGTATTGTGTCAGCTTACACTCGAGCAGCTAAAAGTGATGTGTATCCAAGCTAAAGTTTCTCCAGACAAAACAAAGAGGCACACGTTAATTCGAGCAGTGAATGAGTCTGTGGATAATGCAATAGAAAGTGAGGAAGATGACGTAGCAGAGACGTTTGTTCAAGAGTTACTAGCTACAGCGAAGCGATTGAGACAAAAGGCAACGGAGGGAGATGAAAGTAATGGCGGCAGTGAAGACGAGTTACGGCGCCTACAAAACCAGTATGCTGAAATGCAGTTGAGCTTCCGACAATCGACCAGAATGCTCGAGGAAGAAATGAGTCATCTCAGAGAGAAAGTTAATAGGCGACCCAGCTCACCCCACTCACCATTTTCCCGAGCTCCTGAAGTAGTAATCAGACGCGAATTTCGGATAAATGGCCAGATAGGCGAACTGGGGCAGAAAGATAAGTTATCCTACACGAATCTCATGCATCAAATTGACACTGGAACACGTAAGGGCCATAGTGACGCAGAAATGGTTGAAGCTGTAGTGAAAGCTGCTACTCCAGGACTGAGTTTACGAGATATGTTGGAAAGTAAAAGTAATTTGACACTGGCACAGTTAAAGATAATTCTCAAGGCTCACTTTAAAGAAAACAATACAACAGATATGTTCCACAGGCTTGTTAACATAAGTCAGGATGCAAAAGAATCTCCTCAGAATTTTCTCTTTCGTGTCATTGAGCTCAAAGAAAGACTGATGTCAGCTGCTTCAGATGCTAGCTCAGATGTTCAGTATAACCCTGATCTCATTCAGAAGAAATTTCTTAGGTCACTAAGCACAGGGCTATTGAGTGATAATATTAGGCTGCAACTGAAATTTTATCTAGATGACCCAGGCGTGACTGATGAGACTTTGATAGAAAAAATGAATGATGCGGCCGCTGTTGACTTGGAGACACAGCAGAAATTGAAGAGGAGTAATCCAGTCAAACCAGCTAGAGTAAACGAGTTACAAACAGAGACATCTATTGACCAGATGCAAGCAGACAGGAATCAGGCACCTGGACAGAGTACCCCAGTGAAGGCCAATGTAAAAGGTCAAAAAGTGACAGCGGTGAAAAACCAGATTGAATCAGAATTGATGGATGCGATAAAGCAGCTGAGAGATGAAGTAGCGGAGCTGAAGAAGACTGTCCACCAGTCACCACGACCCCCTAGGCAGTTCCAACCCAGAACCAGGCGGGCATGCAGAGGATGTCAAGAGAGAGGTGATGAGGAGCAATGTGACCACTGCTTTAAATGCGGCCTCACTGGGCATCTCTCAAGAGGATGTAGAGCTCAAGGGAACCCAAAAGGTAAAAGTAGCACTGTAGACGTTTCTGGCCAAAGCATACGAGGGACACCTCCTACTGTTCAAGAACAACTGAGTGGGTCACAAGACACTCAGGCTATCCTTAGGGAAAGCATTCACCAGTTAGAAGAGAGACTGCTGGCAGAAGGAGGGGGACCCGGTGGGAGAGTTGCAGGATCTGTGTATGTCAGCCACATCTCACCCCGACATCACTCTCAGCTGCTTCGTCTCATTGGAAAGAAATGCATGGTCAATTGCTACCTCGATGGTGTCAAGACTCAAGCTTTATGGGACACTGGATCGCAGGTTTGCCTCATCAGTGAAGTCTGGAGAAAGAAATACATCCCTAAGGTGAGAGTGAGGAACACTGAAGAACTACTAGGCCCCGGCGCTCTGGTGGGGAAAGCCGTCAACCAGACAGATATCCCTTTCCAAGGATGGGTGGAGGTAAAGTTCCAGCTGCAGCCGACACAAGCCCCGCAGATCAGGCTTCAGGTACCGATGCTTGTAACAGATGAGAGGGGGGTAGCTGAAGAGCCTATCATTGGCTACAATGTTATTGAACAGCTGTTAAAGAGACCATCCACAGGAAGCAATAACAAAGGCTATTAGCACAGCTTTCTCATTTGACTGTAAGAAGACTGAAATGTTTGTGAGAATGATTAAAACCAGTGACCCTGAATGCAGCGACGGTGTCGTTAGAATGGGAAGGCAGAAGGAAGTCATCCAGGCTGGCCAGGTTAGAAGTGTGAAGTGTTCGGTGAGGACAGGGCCGCTGCTATCCAGCCAAGAAGCGCTCTTCGTGCCAGATGAACATGCACCCTGGTCGGAGGGCGCGCGTATGATGGAGAGCATGATAACTCTGGGTAAAGGGACATATTCTCGTCTAACACTGCCAGTCATCAATGACACAGGCCATGACATCACACTGAGTCCACGCACCGTGCTGGGGCAAGTCCAACTAGTCAAGGCTGTTTATCCAGCGGAAGCCAAGCCAGTCGTTGCCCCATCAGCTTCTCCAGTAGTGCCCCCTGAAGTCAACGGAGAGGAATCTGCACCTGCTAAAAATGAGTTGGAGGACAAGGACAGGTATGATCCACCAATAGCAGTGACTCACCTGCCCCTGGCTCATCAACAAAAAGTGAAACAGTTGTTGAGGGAGGAGTGTCAAGCATTTGCCAAAGGGGATGAGGACGTAGGGTGCATCCCTTCCCTGCAACTGAAGATTAGACTTACAGACCCAACACCAGTAAGACGTACCTATGTGTCTGTGCCAAAACCATTACACAAAGACGTGAAACAGTATTTGGAAGATTTGCTAAACAGGGGCTGGATTAAGAAATCAAGGTCACACTATTCGTCTCCCATTGTCTGTGTGCGGAAAAAAGATGGGAGCCTTCGTCTGTGTTGTGACTATAGGGAGCTCAACAAGAAGTCTCTGCCCGATCGCCACCCAATACCGCGTATTCAAGACACGCTTGACAGCTTACATGGTAGTGCCTGGTTTTCAGTATTAGACCAAGGAAAGGCCTACCACCAAGGCTTTATGGAAGAGAGTAGCAGACCCCTCACAGCCTTTATAACGCCCTGGGGACTGTACGAGTGGATACGAATCCCTTTTGGTTTGTCTTCCGCTCCCTCTGAATTCCAGCGGAGTATGGAGGAGTGTCTGGTCGGCCTTCGGGATGAAATCTGTCAGCCATATTTAGATGACACTTTAGTACATAGCCAAACCTTTGAAGATCATCTGAAAGATTTGAGAAAAGTGCTTCAACGTTATCAGCAACATGGGGTGAAATTAACTGCAAAGAAGTGTGAGCTCTTCAAAAATAAGGTCAGATTCTTGGGAAAAATTGTAACACCCGAAGGCTACACCATGGATCCGGCAGAGGTAGCTCCAGTACAGGATATGAAGCAACGCAAACCAGCTACTGTGGGTGAGGTGAGGAAACTACTTGGGTTTATCTCATACTACAGAGCGTATATCCCAAATTTCTCTCGCGTGGCCAAGCCTCTTTATGCTCTGTTGTGCTCTGAAGGGACAAGCAATGACGCTGTGAAAGACAACCGAAAGCAAAAAGCTGTGGCAAGAAAGAAAAAGCAAAGCCAGGTGCCCTCATATCAGCGAATTAGATGGACTGATGAGCATAGTGCAGTACTTTGTCAGCTGATTGACCACCTCTCTAGTCCCCCTGTCTTGAGCTACCCGAACTTTGAGGAGCCATTCGTCCTGCATTGTGACGCATGTCAAGATGGACTTGGGGCAGTGCTTTATCAAAGACAGGAAGGAAAGTTAAGGGTCATTGCTTATGGGTCCCGCACTCTTTCGACTCCAGAGAAGAATTACAATCTACACTCTGGTAAGCTAGAGTTTTTAGCAATGAAATGGGCCATATGTGAGCGGTTTAGGGATTATTTATATTACGCTCCGTCCTTCGTAGTGTATACAGATAATAACCCTCTGACTTATGTGCTCACAACTGCTAAACTGAATGCAACCGCGCTGAGATGGGTGGCCGAGCTGGCAGACTTCCGATTTACAATTAAGTACAGGCCAGGCAAGTCTAATTCAGACGCAGACGGGCTATCAAGGATGCCCCTTGACATAGAGAAGTATATGCTAACTTGTTCCCAACAGATACAGCCGGACATCTTGTCCAGTTGCTGGAAGGGCTTGTCCATCTACCAGGAGGAGGGAGAGCCACTACTGTGTCCACTGACCATCGCAGCAGCAATCGCAGAGGTGAGCAGTGACCCACAGATTGATACATTCACACAGATCTCCCCTAAAGACCTGAGGGCTGCTCAAGATGAGGAGCCACTGTTGCAGCGAGTGAAGCGGTGTGTCGCCAAACAGCAGTGGCCAAGGATCAAGGAGGCACACAGTGAGTTGTCTGTTTTTGCTAGGGAGAGAGCCAAATTGTTGTGTGATGCCGATGGTGTTCTCCGGCGGCAGACATCCACTCGAACACAACTAGTGGTGCCATCAAAGTTTCGCCCACTGATCTTGAATCAGACGCATGAAGAGATGGGACACTTGGGTGTTGAACGAACACTTCATCTCGTCCGTGATCGCTTTTTCTGGCCTCACATGCAGAGAGACATAGAGCACCACATCAACAAGGTGTGCAGTTGTGTGAAGCGCAAAAGACCCAATAAAGCAGTAAGAGCACCACTGACCAATATTGTGACGACATACCCCTTTGAACTGGTCTCAGTTGACTTCCTTCACTTAGAGAAGTGTAAAGGAGGATATGATTACATTCTGGTGGTCATGGACCATTTCACACGATTTGCGCAGGCATATGCATGTAGGAACAACACTGCTCGAACGGCTGCAGAGAAGATCTTTGGAGACTTTGTCCTCAAATTCGGTTTTCCCACTAAATTGCATCATGATCAGGGGAGGGAATTTGAAAACAAATTGTTTGCTGAACTTCAAAAATACAGTGGAATCCAGGGTTCCCGCACAACCCCTTACCACCCCCAGGGAAATGGTCAAGTGGAGCGCTTTAACCGCACCCTACTGGCCATGTTGCGTAACCTGGATGATGAAGCCAAAGCAGATTGGAAAAGTTATCTTGGCAAAGTAGTGCATGCCTACAATGTCACACGAAATGAGTCCACCGGATATGCACCATATTACCTGCTCTTTGGTCGTAACCCCAGATTGCCCATCGATAACATGTTTGGCATCCAGCAGAATGATGGTAGTGTATCACATGAAGACTATGCAAAGATGTGGAAACTTAGGATGGAAGAGGCATACCAGTTGGCCACCAAGACAGCACAGGCTAGTGGGAAAAGGGGAAAGGAATTCTATGACAAGAAGATCCAGGGAGCGGAGCTACATCCTGGCAACAGAGTGCTGATCCGTAATCTCACAGAAAGAGGTGGGCCAGGGAAACTGAGGTCATTCTGGGAAGAGAAAGTCCATGTAGTAGTCAAGAGGAAGCATCACGAAAGTCCAGTCTATGAAGTACAACCGGAGGATGGCCAGGGCCGCACTAGAGTGCTTCATCGGAATCTGCTGCTCCCCTGTGACTTCCTGCCTGTCGAGATACATACACCTGAGAAGAAAAGAGGAAAAAGAGGATGCAAAAACAAGAAAAGAACACAGACCCCACGCCACACAGAACCAGAGTCTTCGTCTGATAGTGAAGAGGATGACTGGAGATGCATCGCCGGTTGGCCTAAAGAGGGTTCGTTAGAGCAACACAGGACCAGCCTGAGACCTGAGGCTTCAGAGTTTCAGCCGCATCAGCCAACGGAAGCACCAGCACCTGAGGAAGATGATGGGATGGCTGCCCCCCCTGAGGCCCTGTGGCCATTGGGTGCTGATGAAGAACCGGCTGTGACTGACTTGGAGGATGACGAGACGGCGACAGTCGATCCTGAAGAAGAGGAAGCAGTGTCCCCACCATCCTCCCCGCCTGCAAGACAGTATCCTTCCAGATTTAGACATGCACCCAGAACATTGACATATAATACTTTAGGGCAACCTACATTCAGTTAAAGTTAAATGTTTAGACTCAGTTGAGTAATGTTTATGCTCAGGCACTCCGGTTACAGGGTGAGTGTAGTTAGGCATTTGTAAGTTCATGTTTATGTGAAGGGATAATACAGGAAGATTATTTAAAGAAGACAGGGTAAAAACAGCATTTTAGTTAACAGGGGCCCACAACAAAGTCAGTTCAGTCAGAATCACACTGAGGGTTTATTGCAGAGGTAATTAGTGTTGTAAGAAAAATATTCAGACAGAAATTACATGAGAGACAAAAGTGATCATAATGAGTGTCTTCGATGCAAGTGAAGTGTGAGATTCTGTATGATTTGCTACAGGTCAAAGGTCACGCCTATCCCAGATAAGACAGACTGCCCGTGGAAACTGCGGAGTAAATGGATGGTGGTCGTAGTGCACAATGACCTCCACTATTGGACACATGATGTTGAAACTGAGATATATGTTATGTGAAGTCTGTAATCAGATATTTTCCGTAGATCTGGGACTCAAACTTGTATGCAATCACGCTAATAAAAGCAGTGAACTAGTGGGTAATGTCGGGACGACATTTAATTTAGCAGGGGAGAATGTAATGTACTCCGTATTTCTTGTTTTAGTGAAACCCTTTTCTTTTAGCTGTGTGTTGCCCTTTTTGATTTAATTGAGTGAAATACCATGTTAAAAGAGTTGACCACTAGATGGCAGTGTAAGGCCAGGAATGAGTGTGTGTGTAGCGAAATAAGCAGAGAAGAAGAAAATAAAAAAATGCACGAGTTGCCTGTACAGTTCTACACGACGAATTCAAATAAAACAAAGGATTATTAACAGCACACGGTTTGGATGCTCATCTTTTAATTTCCTTACCAAGTGTGCAACAATAACACCTAGTGCATTATCAGTTGGTAGCCCTATAGCACTATAGGGCAATAGTACAACATCTGATGAGGGCCTGGGTCAGGAGTTGATGCCAATAAAGTGAAGTAGAGCAAAGATAGAGAGGTTTTAGTAGAGATAGGTTTAGGCGGGTTTTCCAAATAAAAACAATAAATCCAATGCAAACCAATGCAAAAATGACAATACAAACATGATGAGACACAAACAGGTGAATATCTCGAGAACCCATTGTTCAATTTTAACATTTGACCGGTCTATTGAAAGGTCAGGGACAATAGAATTGAATGACACCAAGCCCATCGCAATTGCACTATATGGCCACCAGATGGCGATAAAGAATGTGTGTTCTGATTGAAGGCAGTTGACCTATTTTCTGTGAAACCCTCTCTTACCTACTATACATGATTGTAAACATGATTGGGAGGTTTCAAAATGTTGCCCAGACACTGGATTATCTGTGTATGGTGGTTTTAAGTGATCAAACACAACTTTGATGACAAAAAGGTAGGTAAGACATAAGACATCATTTGTGATTGTTACTTGAAAAAGAGAAGTTTGTTCTTAATGGGTTTTGGCTAGCCTGGCAAGCCAGACCCACATCAGAAAGATGTAAGGTCTGGCTCAGCTCCATTGGCAGTGTGGGCGGGATAAACGGTTGTCTTTCAAGTTCCCTCTGCACGCAATAGGATAGCGCTACAACCAATCAGAGCAACGAAGAAGGTGACGTAGTCAGAGCCGTCGCTCTGACTACGTCATTAATCAAAACTCCGAATACATATTTATTTTTGAGGAAAGACTTCAGTGCCGTTCTTTGTTCTTTTCTCAAATAAAATGTTAACTTCAAGTCTTGAAGAGTCGCGGCCAAAGCCGAGTGGAAAGACAGCCGTTCACCAGCAGCAGCAGCCATTGTTTACCTCTAACACGGAACCGTCGCAACTTTGTCGTCATGGTAGCCCGGCTTTCGACTCCGCCCCTCACACTGTGATTGGTCAGACATACAAGACACACTTGGTGTTTCCAGCACCAAAAAGCGGACGGAGCTATGCTAGACCTACCTAGCTGCCAAATAAATTTGCTGCCGCTAGGGGGTGTCTAGAGATCTAGGCTAGGTTTTGGCCTCTAGTTCAACGAGTTTGGGAAAAACATTGCTATTGCTGTGCATGTGCACATGCACAGTTATGAAACTCTTGTTACTTGCTTATTATTTAATTTGCGGTTCGAATTGTGTTTCATTTAGCTAAAAATGGTTATAATAGTCTAAAAGTTGAGAATATTATTGTTCTAGGGGTGTATGACATGACTGCTTTCTCACATGTTTAAATGCCTTACAAAGTGTTTAATTTTTTGTAACCTCGATTACAACCCTACAGCTCTCCGTCTGCATCATCTTTTAAAATTGTAATCCATAAGAAAATCGTAGTCAATTATTTTCAAACTTTCTAAATTGGCTTCAATAACCAGCTTTGGCTGCAACCATTCTGTGTATGTATGTATCGGGCCTCAAGCAACGGTGCATGAGAGATGTGCAATATTTGTATTTTACTGCGGTAAATTGATTGCACAAATGTAAATATAAATCTTATGATTCATCTGCATTTGTTAGACGGTTGCAGTGGCGGCTTGTTCCATGGGGAGATTGGGCGACGCCCCTCCAAAGGCGGAATGGGAGGGTATTTTTCTATCCCATTCTACCACAGTGTTACGCTGTTCTAGACAGTTTGTCCCCTGCCTCTGAATATCTGTCCAATCAGCGTCAAGTCGTGTTCCGTGGAGTACCGCCCCTTTCGGACGATTTTAGGCTGGTTGAAAATCGCCCTGATGGCTCTGATTGACTTTCATGTTACATTTTTTCGAACTGTATCTCTTTGGGTTCCAGGGGAGCTTGCACTAACGTGTTTTCGTCATATGTACGTATGACGTTGACGTGACTACACCGCCGGGGCAGCTATCTAGTCACGTCAATGTCAGTCACGTCAATGTCTCAGAGCAACTCCAACTCCATCATGTCATTACGAGAAATACCTTTCAGTCGTTGAAATAATCAGGATAAATTGGCTGTAACTTAAGAATTAGGACCACCAGACCAAATTTAAACATCATTCAAGTATCTACAAGGGGGGTGAAGTCGTCTAAAACAGAGATTTTCACAGAGCTGGTATGAGTGGAAAACGTGGCTAGCGGGATGCGAAGTAGATAATGTGAATAATATGTGAATATACTGTATGTTATGTATTATCTTCTTTCTAATGCCGTCTATGTATTTGTCACTCGTCAAGAATTTCACCATTTAGAATGACCCTGTGTTATACTGTCCATTTGACAAATACTGTAAATTTGATTTTGATGTAAATAGTTGTATTCATTGCACATTATCAGACCCAGTGCCACTGCTCTTTATTCTGGATTTTGCTGCACCTAAAATAAAATGTTGAATGTTGAATTCAGTCTGATGAAGACTGAAGCAGATTATTTTGACAGTAAAGACCTTACTCATAATTAATTTGATTTGATTAATGGTGAAGCAGGTATCTCTCTCTACATTCAAAGGTATTTGTGAGGGTAAACTGATAGATGACAATGTAATGTTTATGCTCAGGCACTCCGGTTACAGGGTGAGTGTAGTTAGGCATTTGTAAGTTCATGTTTATGTGAAGGGATAATACAGGAAGATTATTTAAAGAAGACAGGGTAAAAACAGCATTTTAGTTAACAGGGGCCCACAACAAAGTCAGTTCAGTCAGAATCACACTGAGGGTTTATTGCAGAGGTAATTAGTGTTGTAAGAAAAATATTCAGACAGAAATTACATGAGAGACAAAAGTGATCATAATGAGTGTCTTCGATGCAAGTGAAGTGTGAGATTCTGTATGATTTGCTACAGGTCAAAGGTCACGCCTATCCCAGATAAGACAGACTGCCCGTGGAAACTGCGGAGTAAATGGATGGTGGTCGTAGTGCACAATGACCTCCACTATTGGACACATGATGTTGAAACTGAGATATATGTTATGTGAAGTCTGTAATCAGATATTTTCCGTAGATCTGGGACTCAAACTTGTATGCAATCACGCTAATAAAAGCAGTGAACTAGTGGGTAATGTCGGGACGACATTTAATTTAGCAGGGGAGAATGTAATGTACTCCGTATTTCTTGTTTTAGTGAAACCCTTTTCTTTTAGCTGTGTGTTGCCCTTTTTGATTTAATTGAGTGAAATACCATGTTAAAAGAGTTGACCACTAGATGGCAGTGTAAGGCCAGGAATGAGTGTGTGTGTAGCGAAATAAGCAGAGAAGAAGAAAATAAAAAAATGCACGAGTTGCCTGTACAGTTCTACACGACGAATTCAAATAAAACAAAGGATTATTAACAGCACACGGTTTGGATGCTCATCTTTTAATTTCCTTACCAAGTGTGCAACAATAACACCTAGTGCATTATCAGTTGGTAGCCCTATAGCACTATAGGGCAATAGTACAACATCTGATGAGGGCCTGGGTCAGGAGTTGATGCCAATAAAGTGAAGTAGAGCAAAGATAGAGAGGTTTTAGTAGAGATAGGTTTAGGCGGGGTTTTCCAAATAAAAACAATAAATCCAATGCAAACCAATGCAAAAATGACAATACAAACATGATGAGACACAAACAGGTGAATATCTCGAGAACCCATTGTTCAATTTTAACATTTGACCGGTCTATTGAAAGGTCAGGGACAATAGAATTGAATGACACCAAGCCCATCGCAATTGCACTATATGGCCACCAGATGGCGATAAAGAATGTGTGTTCTGATTGAAGGCAGTTGACCTATTTTCTGTGAAACCCTCTCTTACCTACTATACATGATTGTAAACATGATTGGGAGGTTTCAAAATGTTGCCCAGACACTGGATTATCTGTGTATGGTGGTTTTAAGTGATCAAACACAACTTTGATGACAAAAAGGTAGGTAAGACATAAGACATCATTTGTGATTGTTACTTGAAAAAGAGAAGTTTGTTCTTAATGGGTTTTGGCTAGCCTGGCAAGCCAGACCCACATCAGAAAGATGTAAGGTCTGGCTCAGCTCCATTGGCAGTGTGGGCGGGATAAACGGTTGTCTTTCAAGTTCCCTCTGCACGCAATAGGATAGCGCTACAACCAATCAGAGCAACGAAGAAGGTGACGTAGTCAGAGCCGTCGCTCTGACTACGTCATTAATCAAAACTCCGAATACATATTTATTTTTGAGGAAAGACTTCAGTGCCGTTCTTTGTTCTTTTCTCAAATAAAATGTTAACTTCAAGTCTTGAAGAGTCGCGGCCAAAGCCGAGTGGAAAGACAGCCGTTCACCAGCAGCAGCAGCCATTGTTTACCTCTAACACGGAACCGTCGCAACTTTGTCGTCATGGTAGCCCGGCTTTCGACTCCGCCCCTCACACTGTGATTGGTCAGACATACAAGACACACTTGGTGTTTCCAGCACCAAAAAGCGGACGGAGCTATGCTAGACCTACCTAGCTGCCAAATAAATTTGCTGCCGCTAGGGGGTGTCTAGAGATCTAGGCTAGGTTTTGGCCTCTAGTTCAACGAGTTTGGGAAAAACATTGCTATTGCTGTGCATGTGCACATGCACAGTTATGAAACTCTTGTTACTTGCTTATTATTTAATTTGCGGTTCGAATTGTGTTTCATTTAGCTAAAAATGGTTATAATAGTCTAAAAGTTGAGAATATTATTGTTCTAGGGGTGTATGACATGACTGCTTTCTCACATGTTTAAATGCCTTACAAAGTGTTTAATTTTTTGTAACCTCGATTACAACCCTACAGCTCTCCGTCTGCATCATCTTTTAAAATTGTAATCCATAAGAAAATCGTAGTCAATTATTTTCAAACTTTCTAAATTGGCTTCAATAACCAGCTTTGGCTGCAACCATTCTGTATGTATGTATCGGGCCTCAAGCAACGGTGCATGAGAGATGTGCAATATTTGTATTTTACTGCGGTAAATTGATTGCACAAATGTAAATATAAATCTTATGATTCATCTGCATTTGTTAGACGGTTGCAGTGGCGGCTTGTTCCATGGGGAGATTGGGCGACGCCCCTCCAAAGGCGGAATGGGAGGGTATTTTTCTATCCCATTCTACCACAGTGTTACGCTGTTCTAGACAGTTTGTCCCCTGCCTCTGAATATCTGTCCAATCAGCGTCAAGTCGTGTTCCGTGGAGTACCGCCCCTTTCGGACGATTTTAGGCTGGTTGAAAATCGCCCTGATGGCTCTGATTGACTTTCATGTTACATTTTTTCGAACTGTATCTCTTTGGGTTCCAGGGGAGCTTGCACTAACGTGTTTTCGTCATATGTACGTATGACGTTGACGTGACTACACCGCCGGGGCAGCTATCTAGTCACGTCAATGTCAGTCACGTCAATGTCTCAGAGCAACTCCAACTCCATCATGTCATTACGAGAAATACCTTTCAGTCGTTGAAATAATCAGGATAAATTGGCTGTAACTTAAGAATTAGGACCACCAGACCAAATTTAAACATCATTCAAGTATCTACAAGGGGGGTGAAGTCGTCTAAAACAGAGATTTTCACAGAGCTGGTATGAGTGGAAAACGTGGCTAGCGGGATGCGAAGTAGATAATGTGAATAATATGTGAATATACTGTATGTTATGTATTATCTTCTTTCTAATGCCGTCTATGTATTTGTCACTCGTCAAGAATTTCACCATTTAGAATGACCCTGTGTTATACTGTCCATTTGACAAATACTGTAAATTTGATTTTGATGTAAATAGTTGTATTCATTGCACATTATCAGACCCAGTGCCACTGCTCTTTATTCTGGATTTTGCTGCACCTAAAATAAAATGTTGAATGTTGAATTCAGTCTGATGAAGACTGAAGCAGATTATTTTGACAGTAAAGACCTTACTCATAATTAATTTGATTTGATTAATGGTGAAGCAGGTATCTCTCTCTACATTCAAAGGTATTTGTGAGGGTAAACTGATAGATGACAATGTAATGTTTATGCTCAGGCACTCCGGTTACAGGGTGAGTGTAGTTAGGCATTTGTAAGTTCATGTTTATGTGAAGGGATAATACAGGAAGATTATTTAAAGAAGACAGGGTAAAAACAGCATTTTAGTTAACAGGGGCCCACAACAAAGTCAGTTCAGTCAGAATCACACTGAGGGTTTATTGCAGAGGTAATTAGTGTTGTAAGAAAAATATTCAGACAGAAATTACATGAGAGACAAAAGTGATCATAATGAGTGTCTTCGATGCAAGTGAAGTGTGAGATTCTGTATGATTTGCTACAGGTCAAAGGTCACGCCTATCCCAGATAAGACAGACTGCCCGTGGAAACTGCGGAGTAAATGGATGGTGGTCGTAGTGCACAATGACCTCCACTATTGGACACATGATGTTGAAACTGAGATATATGTTATGTGAAGTCTGTAATCAGATATTTTCCGTAGATCTGGGACTCAAACTTGTATGCAATCACGCTAATAAAAGCAGTGAACTAGTGGGTAATGTCGGGACGACATTTAATTTAGCAGGGGAGAATGTAATGTACTCCGTATTTCTTGTTTTAGTGAAACCCTTTTCTTTTAGCTGTGTGTTGCCCTTTTTGATTTAATTGAGTGAAATACCATGTTAAAAGAGTTGACCACTAGATGGCAGTGTAAGGCCAGGAATGAGTGTGTGTGTAGCGAAATAAGCAGAGAAGAAGAAAATAAAAAAATGCACGAGTTGCCTGTACAGTTCTACACGACGAATTCAAATAAAACAAAGGATTATTAACAGCACACGGTTTGGATGCTCATCTTTTAATTTCCTTACCAAGTGTGCAACAATAACACCTAGTGCATTATCAGTTGGTAGCCCTATAGCACTATAGGGCAATAGTACAACATCTGATGAGGGCCTGGGTCAGGAGTTGATGCCAATAAAGTGAAGTAGAGCAAAGATAGAGAGGTTTTAGTAGAGATAGGTTTAGGCGGGTTTTCCAAATAAAAACAATAAATCCAATGCAAACCAATGCAAAAATGACAATACAAACATGATGAGACACAAACAGGTGAATATCTCGAGAACCCATTGTTCAATTTTAACATTTGACCGGTCTATTGAAAGGTCAGGGACAATAGAATTGAATGACACCAAGCCCATCGCAATTGCACTATATGGCCACCAGATGGCGATAAAGAATGTGTGTTCTGATTGAAGGCAGTTGACCTATTTTCTGTGAAACCCTCTCTTACCTACTATACATGATTGTAAACATGATTGGGAGGTTTCAAAATGTTGCCCAGACACTGGATTATCTGTGTATGGTGGTTTTAAGTGATCAAACACAACTTTGATGACAAAAAGGTAGGTAAGACATAAGACATCATTTGTGATTGTTACTTGAAAAAGAGAAGTTTGTTCTTAATGGGTTTTGGCTAGCCTGGCAAGCCAGACCCACATCAGAAAGATGTAAGGTCTGGCTCAGCTCCATTGGCAGTGTGGGCGGGATAAACGGTTGTCTTTCAAGTTCCCTCTGCACGCAATAGGATAGCGCTACAACCAATCAGAGCAACGAAGAAGGTGACGTAGTCAGAGCCGTCGCTCTGACTACGTCATTAATCAAAACTCCGAATACATATTTATTTTTGAGGAAAGACTTCAGTGCCGTTCTTTGTTCTTTTCTCAAATAAAATGTTAACTTCAAGTCTTGAAGAGTCGCGGCCAAAGCCGAGTGGAAAGACAGCCGTTCACCAGCAGCAGCAGCCATTGTTTACCTCTAACACGGAACCGTCGCAACTTTGTCGTCATGGTAGCCCGGCTTTCGACTCCGCCCCTCACACTGTGATTGGTCAGACATACAAGACACACTTGGTGTTTCCAGCACCAAAAAGCGGACGGAGCTATGCTAGACCTACCTAGCTGCCAAATAAATTTGCTGCCGCTAGGGGGTGTCTAGAGATCTAGGCTAGGTTTTGGCCTCTAGTTCAACGAGTTTGGGAAAAACATTGCTATTGCTGTGCATGTGCACATGCACAGTTATGAAACTCTTGTTACTTGCTTATTATTTAATTTGCGGTTCGAATTGTGTTTCATTTAGCTAAAAATGGTTATAATAGTCTAAAAGTTGAGAATATTATTGTTCTAGGGGTGTATGACATGACTGCTTTCTCACATGTTTAAATGCCTTACAAAGTGTTTAATTTTTTGTAACCTCGATTACAACCCTACAGCTCTCCGTCTGCATCATCTTTTAAAATTGTAATCCATAAGAAAATCGTAGTCAATTATTTTCAAACTTTCTAAATTGGCTTCAATAACCAGCTTTGGCTGCAACCATTCTGTGTATGTATGTATCGGGCCTCAAGCAACGGTGCATGAGAGATGTGCAATATTTGTATTTTACTGCGGTAAATTGATTGCACAAATGTAAATATAAATCTTATGATTCATCTGCATTTGTTAGACGGTTGCAGTGGCGGCTTGTTCCATGGGGAGATTGGGCGACGCCCCTCCAAAGGCGGAATGGGAGGGTATTTTTCTATCCCATTCTACCACAGTGTTACGCTGTTCTAGACAGTTTGTCCCCTGCCTCTGAATATCTGTCCAATCAGCGTCAAGTCGTGTTCCGTGGAGTACCGCCCCTTTCGGACGATTTTAGGCTGGTTGAAAATCGCCCTGATGGCTCTGATTGACTTTCATGTTACATTTTTTCGAACTGTATCTCTTTGGGTTCCAGGGGAGCTTGCACTAACGTGTTTTCGTCATATGTACGTATGACGTTGACGTGACTACACCGCCGGGGCAGCTATCTAGTCACGTCAATGTCAGTCACGTCAATGTCTCAGAGCAACTCCAACTCCATCATGTCATTACGAGAAATACCTTTCAGTCGTTGAAATAATCAGGATAAATTGGCTGTAACTTAAGAATTAGGACCACCAGACCAAATTTAAACATCATTCAAGTATCTACAAGGGGGGTGAAGTCGTCTAAAACAGAGATTTTCACAGAGCTGGTATGAGTGGAAAACGTGGCTAGCGGGATGCGAAGTAGATAATGTGAATAATATGTGAATATACTGTATGTTATGTATTATCTTCTTTCTAATGCCGTCTATGTATTTGTCACTCGTCAAGAATTTCACCATTTAGAATGACCCTGTGTTATACTGTCCATTTGACAAATACTGTAAATTTGATTTTGATGTAAATAGTTGTATTCATTGCACATTATCAGACCCAGTGCCACTGCTCTTTATTCTGGATTTTGCTGCACCTAAAATAAAATGTTGAATGTTGAATTCAGTCTGATGAAGACTGAAGCAGATTATTTTGACAGTAAAGACCTTACTCATAATTAATTTGATTTGATTAATGGTGAAGCAGGTATCTCTCTCTACATTCAAAGGTATTTGTGAGGGTAAACTGATAGATGACAATGTATCTGTTGATGGCCCCAGTGGATTGTTCAGTCTGTAGAGCCAAAATCATTTTATTCGAAACATTTACAATGAACTCCTGGATCCAAAAATACTGTACCTAAGGAACAATCCATGTCTTGTGGTGGTATTGCTACGTGGCTACGCTGTGGTGGTATTGCTATTGTACAATGCAATGTGACAATGTCACATGGGTCACCTTAGCCATCGTTGCAACAATTGCCCCCCTGAGAGATTCTGCAGGAGCCGCCACTGGACGGTTGTCAGTTTTAGCGACGGCCAGCGGAGGAAGCGCAGCAACCGTCTGCAGCTAGCCTCCCCCGGATCCAGCCTGGAGCAGCCCAGGTCCAGCCACACCTCTGCCTGCCAGAACCGCAGCCCATGGCCCATGCTCCAGGAGGAGATGGAGATCGTGCGCCGTCGCCCTGGTGGAGGGGACCTAACGACGGCTGTTCCAGGCCCTCCAAAGGCAGCAGCCTCAGGCCTCCAGTCTCCAGGATGGAGGGGAGGGGGGGTTGGCGTGTGACACCGGGGAGGTGTAGAGGCAGTGGGGTTTGGGGGTTGTTTGTATTTTTATTTTAGGTATGGAAACCCTGTAAAGAGTCCAGGTTTTATGTAGGTATAGTAACCCTGTTGAGAGTCCATTTTTCAATTTAGTGTTGGGGGTATGTGGAGTGTGTGTGGTTGATAGCTGGTCTACAGCCTCACCTGGCCTGAGTCAGACTGATTGGACTCTGGGCTGGGTGGGGCTGCACACCTGTGGTGCAGAGCAATCATGGCACCCAGGATAAACCAGCTATCACCACACACATGATAGAGAGAGAGAGAGAGCGCCTCTGTCATGGCCGCATACCATCTGCTCGGCGTATACCATCATGCCATCTCCAATAAATGCATCTTTAAATCAACCTGTGTCCTGTGTCGGAGGGCCCCAGCAAAAGCCACTAAGGTGGTGTGTGGCAGTAGCATGTTGTTGCCAATACCTTGCCATATTAAGAGGGCTCAAGAGAGTTGTAATACTGTAAAATTGTAAACAACGTAAATATACAATAAGTCTACCCATAATGACAACTCATTTCATGATTAATTACTCAACAATGACCATAAAACCATTACTCCCAACATAACATTCTAATGCTCCCAAAATGGAGGCGGCCATTGCAGTGTGACGTTGTGATGTGTAAGCCCTATAGCAGGCAGTTGGCCTACTTACCACAATGGCCAGGTTTTCTCTCTCTCTCTCTCTCTCTCTCTCTGTGTTAATATCCTTTTTGTTTTGGCTGAATCATCCATTCACATTTGTCTACGTTTGTGTGTCGAATAAAATGTAGTCCCTTCACAGGTTTGTTGATTTTACTTTTTGTGATTGCCAACATTTAATTTCACCATTTCGTCAAAAATAAAACATTATACTAGAAAAGTACAAGCACCTTTGAGACTGGACAGTATTTAATATTTACTCTGTGTGTGTGTGTGTGTGTGCAGTTGGTCTTCTTCAGAGGAGGAGCAGGTTCAGCAGGGGCGGAGTGCTCTACATGCATCCGTCCGACCATTGAATTATTCAGCCTTATGAATCATTGAGCCCTGTGCTTTTTAAGGCCCCTTGTCTCAGAGTTCCAGAAAGCACCAGTGAACCCTTCTGGGTGAGCACAGGAGGAGGAGGAGGAGGAGGAGGAGGAGGAGGAGGATTGAGCCACTCTCTGCTTTCAGCTCCGAAAGATGGAGGACAAACTAACGCTGGCCAATGTGTTTTAAAAAAACAAGCCAGCAGCACTCACTCACACACTAGTACAGTTAGTTGACACCTTGTGCAAAACATATAGGATATACACTGACATTATTGGTTTGAAATTGCTGAATGTTATCATATACGTTTATCACCTGGTATTTAAACATCCTAGCCACATCCGAGCTACTTATGCATAATTTACCACATCATTTATTTTTATTTTCATCCTATTTACATTTTTTTGGAATGGTGAATCTCACCACTGCTGATGGCTATGCGGTACCTTGCAAAAATCCATTGAAAAGCTAATCCAAAAGAAACATAAATTTTTCTTATCATTTTAAAGATCAATGTTTTCATTTTCATGTGTATGCTCTGAATGATTAATGCATCCCTCTTTCGTTTCCTTTATCAAAAATATGTATTACCATCGTCCATTAAAACATTTTACAAATCATTAAAAACATACAAAGTAACATTAAAAATATAATATATTAAAGCCACGGACTCCTGTGATGCTGTGTGGTAGCCAGACTGTGCACGGTTGTACTGTGTGGACACTGCAGGTGGCATCAGCTTAGCAGAGAGAAACATGGGGCCAGGCGTCACTTCTCTTCTGATGAGCCAGGATCTAGGGTTAGACGCGACACACTATCCTACCACCCCACTATTCTATCCTACCCCCCACCAACCACACTATCCTACCCCCCCCCCCCCCACACACACACACACACACACACTACTCTATCCTACCCCCATGTACTCTATTGTATTGATTGTCTCATACTTGTCTGTTTGATGGTCTCCAACATCTCCGTCTCTGACTTTTAGAATTGGTGCTCAGGGCACACATGCCCACACACACCACATGAACAAAATGCACATGATGCATGTGTGAGTCTTAAATGGATCTTTGTCTTACTAATTGAGTGAATGAATCTAGGGTTTACATAATTTCACATTTCTAGAAAATGATTATTGTCCATCCATCCATCCATGTATATCCATGATCCATCCATCCATTTATCTATCTGTAGGCCACGTTAAGGTTAAATACTTGGATCAGGGCAGAGCTGTCCCTGGTCCTGGAGGTCTGGTCTCTTGCAGTGTGTTGTTCAAAGAAAGTGATCCAGCGCTCCCGAGACACTGGATAGCTATCTAAGGTCGCTGTGTTATTGGCGTGCTGCCTACATACGGCAGGCTCCGCACTGCTCACTCTGTCTATAAGCTAAACAGCCTATAGGCTACCTTTCATTGAGATCTCACAGAATGACTTTTTTAAAAATGTTTTTAATGTCATTTAAACATGGGGTTAACACATGAAACGACGGTGTGTTGTGTTATTGAGTAGAAATGCACTCGAAAACGATGCACTGTTTTGCTGTACGGCAAACGTATTACCTGCCAAGGCGGTGCATTAATAACCGCGACCACATGCACGCGTCGCTTCGATTTATAGTCCGAATATTTTAGTTGACTAGACACGCCTTCGAATAGGGGATGTATATTTTTTTTATAAGCAAAATGGTTTGACGGAAATAATGGGTGGGAGCAAGCCAGAATACAAGTCTAGGTTTCAGCCCGTGGTGGTGGGAGGGAGAGCTCTCTCCGTCCATTAATTTCCAAATGTCTGCTGCTAAGAATAGCCGTCCCCCACCTCCCCGTTTCTAACAAACGCACACAGAGACGCGCGTACGCGCCTCCATCTCGTCTGGTTCCTTCATGCGCACGCGCCTGTTTGCGCGCAATCTCCCCTCAGCTGGGTTGCAGCTGTGTATCAATGAATTATTATGATTGTGATTATTATTATTATTATTACACGAGCAGCACGATGCCCTGTCACACACGCGCGCATGCACGCGCACAGACGCACACAGTCAGACTCTTGATCGTGAAAAGCAAACAGCACCTGGTAGACCTTGAAAGAAACACGGACGATAGCATACCGTACGTCAACAGCCGTGTCCGCTATGTGTCTCTGATTTTTTTTTAAAACAGTTACTATCGATCCCGCGCCGGTAAAGACTGGCTTTACCGGACGGGTGTGTGTCAGTGTGTGTGTGTGTGTGTGTAAGATGGACCTAAAAATAAACAAGTGTCGGAATATGCCGCCACCCGTGGCAATAAGGTATCGCATATAAGTTGGGGGAGAAGCGAGCGTGAGAGTGTGTGTGTGTGTGTGTGGGGGGGGGGGGGGGGGGGGGGGGCGCGTGCGTCATGTGCTGCGGCTGTACTGGCCTCGTACGCGCGCTCCTGGGCGGCGCAGAATCGATCTCGCTCCCATTATAGTTCAACTACAAACCGTCAAGGAGCGGTTTTTTTCTTTTCTTTCTTTTTTTTTACAATCGGACCGCCTGTTTGATATATAGACACTGCTGGACTGATTCCGAAAAGAAAACTCCCTTTCCCTTTTTTTTTTTTTTTCTCTTCCATCCATTCAGTCATCCTTCAACCCCCCCCCCCCCCCCCCCCACCCCCCCCACCGCACCCCCCCGCCGAGAGAGAGAGAGAGAGAGAGAGAGAGAGAGAGAGAGAGAGAGACGCACTTCTTGAGGGGGAGAGAGAGAGAGAGAGAGAGAGACTTCTTGAAGGAGAGAGAGAGAGAGAGAGAGAGAGAGAGAGAGAGAGAGAGAGAGAGAGAGAGAGGCGAAGAAAGAGTGGGAGAGACACACGGTGAGAGAGACCGAGAGAGAGAGAGAGAGAGAGAGAGAGAGAGAGAAGGACGCTGCGAGGACAATCCGTCGGACGGAGGTGGCACCGAGGGGCGAGGAGGTAACGGACTGTGTCGGAGGAGCAGCCCTCACCGAGACCCTGACGCCGGGCGGACGAGCGGCCGTCATCCCGTCTCCTTCGCCATCGCTGCTCTCCGCGGGTCCCTCCATCCGCCTCCAGGTACCAGGAGGAGGTGATCCCGGCTCCAACAAGGTGGACGGATGCCATTGGATGCGTTTGACACAAACGGATTCACCACCGGTCCTCGCCTGCTGTACCGACGACGACATTTGAAGGAAAGCGAAATTCTCTCTTTTTTTCTATTTAATGTGAGCGCAGTGGAATGTGATTTTTTTGTGGGGGTAAATGTCATATTTTACGTGATGTCAAGGTGGTCCTTTTTTTTTCTCAATATGACAGTAAGGTGGCGGGAGGCATATTATAGCCGTACACTGTAGGCTATCAAACATTGCGGATGTCTCCAAATTAAATAAATAACAGTAATGCTACCTTTTTTTCAATCTTAAAAATAAGCAAGACCACGATCAAAATACAAAGTTTAACGCTGCTGTCCCCGGACTATGCTTACGATTTGTTTAATTTGGCGTGGGCATCGTCATAGCCTATCCGAATTAGCGTAAAGATAAATGTCCAATCAATTGCCGCTCTGCTGTTTGATGCGTTAAAGATGCCATGACATGTTTTCACGACGGTCCATAATCTGCCAAGGGAATAAGCCAAGGTGATGCAGACACGAGGCCGAACCACACGAGAACATGAAACGTTGATGTCGGCCCATACATCTCCAGTGATGTCATTTTGGGGGGCGGTAAATACATCCTAAAACACAACGTACCGCCTGGACACGGTGAGGGCCACCGCACCACCATTGCGCTCAGCCAAACCCACCGCCCATTCATTTTCCTCACCCGCAACTGGCCCGTCGGCAGAAACACAAAGGGCATACAAATATACACTCCCTGTGTCTACCAAAGCCAAGCCCCCCCCCCCCCCCCCCCCCCCCCTTGACGGATCGGATCACCTCTACGGCAGAACCTGTAGCCGGCACAAGGAGCACCGCTGCACGTACTGATCCAGATGATATGTAATGTGGTATAGCTGCGCCGCTCAGCATTGGACCCCCGCTCCGCCGCTTCGTGAAGATCGCTTGTTGAGAGGATGGCTCGGTTCGGAGACGAGGTACCGGCCAGGTATGGCGGCGGCGGCCCAGGCGGAGGAGGAGGCCCCGGCGGTCGTGGCGGTAGCAGGCAAGGAGGACCCCACGGACACGGACATGGACACGGACACGGACACGGGCACGGGCACGGACACGGGGCCCCCGGAGGGCCCGGGGCCCAGAGGGTGTACAAGCAGTCCATGGCGCAGAGAGCCCGGACCATGGCGCTGTACAACCCCATCCCGGTCCGCCAGAACTGCTTCACGGTCAACCGCTCGCTGTTCATCTTCAGCGAGGACAACTTCGTGAGGAAATACGCCAAAAAGATCACCGAATGGCCATATCCTTTACCCACCTGCGGTGGTGTCACACAGGGTAAGACGGGGTGACAGTGTGGGTGGGAAAAGGTGGACTACTGTATGGCGCTGACATCACCTGAGTGTTTAAATCGTCGTTGAGGGGTGAGCAGGTGGAAGGCCACAGCATACACAACGTGTTGACTACTGTCCCTGTGTGTGCGCGCGCGCGCGCGCGTGTGTGTGTGTGTGTGTGTGTGTGTGTGCTCTCCAAGCAATCGAAGCGGCGCCAGGCCTCGATGACTTATAACCGAAGTCTATTGAACGCTGTTTCTGAAGGTGGTATTTATTGTTTCCAGACGCTAACGAACAGAGAATGGCCAATTACTGCTATTGCCACGGGAGGCTCGGGAACCAGCCGCTGTTATGAGGCTATTTATCACTATCAGCACACACACACACACACACACACACACACACACACACACACACACACACACACACACACACTGCTGTTATGTTATTGTGTGCGTGCGGAGTTGCTACATGTTTCAGATGCCTAGTGCGTGTGTGTGTGTGTGTGTGTGTGTTGCTGATGTCAGTGTGCATGTTAAGCCCAGCCCCTCAAACTGGGAGACAAGAGAGGAGGGGGAGGGGAGGGGATGACACGGAAGAGTAGAGAGAGCGAACGAGGTGTGCGTTATCGTGTGTGTGTGTGTGTGTGTGTGTGTGTGTGTGTGTGTGCGTGCGCAGGTGTGCGTGCCACCTGGAAATAATGTATGAATATACGGTCACCTGTATCTCTCTTCGAAAGACACTTGTTTCGGGTTGTGCTGTTGCGTGTGTGTGTGTGTGTGTGTGCGCGCGCGGGTTTTAGAGCGCGCCTGTGACGACGGAAAGGGCCCTAATGATTCTATTGATTCGTGCTGATGTTTGAGCCGTGACATAACACACACTAATTGGGGAAATGCAAGCGCTACTTATGGCGTTTTCCCCCGTACGTCGAATGGATTCACACAGACTGCGAGTCAAGTAGAGACCCCCGTTTCCTCATTCTTCCTGTAGGCATCCTTGAGCAAGATACACATACCTGCTCATTCATGACATGTGGATTTACTGTAAGTCAGTTTGGATAAAAACTAAAGACTAAAGCTACTGCTGATTGACTAAACAGTGAGTAGAGGTAGAGGAACAGGGAAGGTGTGTGTGTGTGCGCATGCGTGTGAAAGATGTATACATCTTTTTTTTAATTGCAATCGTCTCACACACACACACACACACACACACACACACATGCACATACATACAAACAAACACGCACGCGCACATACACACACACACACACACACTATTAAATGAGGGACCCCTCAATCATGTTCACTTCCTTCCTCTTGTTCAGCCATCGACCTGCTGGGGGCATTTTAATTACAAGAAAAGGGAATCTCTGGTTAAAGATTGAATGTGTCAGACAGTAATGTGCGTACGTGTATCCATATGGACATACAGTATTGTGCCGATGTTTTGTGGCCGTAAAAGCCGTGGAGGTTGTGTGAATCTATTTGTTAATGAAGTGACACATTCGAACATGCTAACGTATACATCAACAAACAGCGTGTGCTCTATTCGGATGTCAATCTGTTTCTGAAGTACATTATTGGGGATTTTATTTGGACAGCCTTGCATGTCGTTGTGAAGTTAAAGTGGAACTTGGCGACATTACTGCATTTTCATTCTCTCTTTCATTGTCTGTCCCTCAGGCTTAACCACATTGGCCTCAGTCACCGATAAGTCATTAATAAAACACAAAACCAACCAAAAACATCATGCACAGGGTTTCAACCCTTTGAATGCAAGGACCTCAACCCTTTTCACCTTATTTTCAAAAAACGCCCACC
>JAOPHQ010002282.1:287500-330000 GCA_030340625.1 Merluccius polli
CCCCGGACCTACGACCCACGTCTTGTGACAGTCCTGGACCGGCCCAAAAATAATAATAACAAAAATAAAAGATAAAAAAAATAAAATAAAATAAATTTTATTTAATTTAAAAAATCATCCACAGCCGGGCCCTTAGGGCGGCCACCCCCCCAGCCCCTCCTGAAGCCCCGCCCCTGACACCATGAACGCACCGACTAGGAATTTCAATTTAGCGAATTTTCATTGTAAACTATTAGCCATCATGCTAACCCTCACTTACCTTAAAGCTTGTGGGGTTTGTGAGCTGTAAGCTATCACCCTGATTACCTGTGTGAGTTTAATATGTCCATAAATTATGTATATAATTGTTTGTCTGAATGAAATTATCCTTTTTAATAATAAAATCTGTACACACAAGTTGTGTTGGCTAGCGTCTATCAGGTTGCGGACAGGATGTGTCTACCACTCCTATAGTGACAGCAGGGTTCCTGGCGTTCTTCTGAACAGGAAACTGGACCAGAAGTGAATGGGAATAGATGGAGGCACCGTGACACATCATGATTCACATCATATGAGTTCTCACCCCGCTGTGGGAGCTACACTCACACACGCACTCCTCTTGGGCTACTGTGTGTCACATTTTATATATGCTGCCTGCAGTTAAAACATATTGACATCCAAAATGGCTTTTATCTGAGGGAAGTCTACCGTTTCCTGATCCTTAATCCCAGCACCATTCACAAACACAAAGGCATAATCCTCAACGATGGTAGGATAAGAGATAACTGTAAGGCAAGAGAGATATCACTTATTTAAAATGGTGAATTGTTGCTTTGGTGGTAAATCAGGAGATAAATCAGTGTGTTTGATCAGTGACTGAGACAAGGGGGGTTTTGCCACATCATAAACTTTGCGAGATTCAAACTATGTAATTTTTTTCAAAGACGATTGTTGAAGACATCGAAAATATTTCAATCATTGAGATTAGCTTAATGTACCTATGTGCACCTATCAAGATTTGCTATGTTTAGTTCCATCTTCATTTGCAATGATGAAATTAATTTCCATTGTTACATTGGTTATATTCAATCCTTATACAAAATGAGCATGAATGGACATAAAAAAACAACACCGACATTAAAAACAACAACAAAAACAGCTTGGAGGAAAGAAAACATTAGAAACAATATGGTTGAAGTGCAGGTGGGTGTGATGGAGTTTGTACACAGCCATGTTTTGCTAGACTTTTTCGTTGTCCGTCATTTTGACTGACAGGGTCATAAAAATCCCGTCATAATCTATTTTTACCGGTCACTTAAATTTTTTAAATGATAATAATGACATGTTCAATAGCATTTAATTTTAATTCATTTTTAATTAATATTCAGTCCAAACAAGCTGAACAAATAATCCACACTGTGGATACACACATCAAGCAGAAGAATATGTAAGAATATCGGCCGCCAGGCGATTCGCGTATAGGGGGCTTGACTCGTTCATGTTATCACGCGGATAACATGAACCGCTCCGCCGGAGGAGCCGCACATCCACACGCACCGGACACCAACATACAAACAAACATTTGTTCCATTTGATTGCTTTTAAATAAAGTTATATGCAGTTATAAGGTAAATACGATTATTAAAAGTGTTGGTCCATGCCGTTAATAGGCGGCCCGCTTCGTGGGCCGCCTATTAACGGCCCCGCCCCCCGATGACAATATCATCATCCATCACAATGTTTTACTGTAAACATCGTCAACTGCCAATTTAAGGGCTCCTCGCGTGCCCGCTTGCGCGTAATCAAATGTTTCAAGTGGGTTTGTTGTTTCTTTCTTCTTTTCTACTTTTCTTCTTCTACAAGAGCCAATTAATATGCTCATCGCCACCAAGTGGTCAGGGTGTGAAATGCAATCTGTCAAAATGACGGACGGCCCTCAGATTTTTCCGTCACCGTTTTAAAAAAACGGTCAATGATGGAAAATATTCGGTTAACGCGACCCCTGATATATATCTATATATATATGTATATATATATTAGTGGTGGGCCGTTATCGGCGTTAACGCGCTGCGATAATGCGAGACAATTATCGCGCAATAAAAAAATTATCGCCGTTAATCTATTCTTAAAGTTGGGTTGGGAGCTGGGTCTATACCGGATTTCCACCAAGGAAGGTAAGCGCCGCGGAACGGCTGCGCTGCGGAACGGCTGCGCCCCCCCCCGTCGGTCGTAGGTCTGGGCAGTGGCGCCTTAAAGGGGAAATGAACCCAAAAACAACACTATGCTCCAACACTATACAGTATTTCATCACATGAATAAAGTTGATTGTGCTGCCATCAAATGTACTAACTCCATATAAAAAAGAAAATAATTTAACGGCTACGTAACGGTGATTTGACGCGTCATCAAATCACCGGAAGAAAAATGCAGGACTACAAGTTATGAACGTTCTGAATGTGAATCTTCAGAGCAGCCCTGTCGGACACACACACATGCTGTTACCGCTGTTTTATTAGCATCCACACTTCCAGACCATCACCGGGGCTTCACGGTAATGTGTCCGAATAGAGCAGCCCTGTCGGACACACACATGCTGTTACCGCTGTTTTATTAGCATCCACACTTCCAGACCATCACCGGGGCTTCACGGTAATGTGTCCGAGGAGAGCAGCCCTGTCGGACACACACATGCTGTTACCGCTGTTTTATTATCATCCACACTTCCAGACCATCACCGGGGCTTCACGGTAATGTGTCCGAATAGAGCAGCCCTGTCGGACACACACACATGCTGTTACCGCTGTTTTATTATCATCCACAGTTCCAGACTGAAGATTATTCTATGGCTCTGGTCTAGTGGGTGGAGCTAATGACTCAGATCCGCGCAGTGCATTCTGGTTAAGTGAGTCCATCAAAATAGTTCTGAAAATTATGCTTCAACACACTATCTAATCTAATGAATCGAAATCATGCAGATTTTGGTTTTTTTCTCAAGTAAAATGTATAATAGAAATAAATTACCCGTGATAACAGGCTAGAATGTCTAAAGTTCATTTCCCCTTTAATGCACGGGCTTACCTGGGCTTCAGCCCGGGGCCTCGGCCAATCAGGGGCCTCTTAAAAAATATATATTTAAAAAAAAGATGATAAACGTCCGTATTCGCGGTGTCATTAGAGAGAGACACACACACACACAAGAGAGAAGGAGAGTCACACACAGAGGAGAGACAGAGATAGAGAGAGAGGGACAAACCAGGAAGATAGAGACACTGAGACAGAGAGAAGGGAAGTGATCAAGTGAAAGAGAGCTGCAGGTGTGAACGATGGAGAAAGAGAGAAAGAGAACACACAGCTGGAGAGACCTTGTTTTGTCAGCGCTGAGAGTCAGTGATCTGCGTTCACTCTGCAGAATCTAAATAATTTATTGGTGTCTGCTGGGTAACTATACCACTGCATCAACCTGTGTGTTTGTGTATGTGTGTGTGTGTGTGTGCCCCACAGGCTCAATGCCTACCTCATAGCTTCGATTGTCTGGTAATACATTTGTGAATTGATCCGTATCCTGGTTCCCTAGGGCAGCGCTTGTGCACACACACACACACACACACACACATATATATATATATATATATATATATATATATATATATATATATATATATATATATATATATATAATACATATACATATACAAACATGATGCGTCATCCTATCGAATCCTAATACATTACTGATAATGAAATAAATAAACATGTTGCACATTAAAATGTTCACAGCATTCACAAACATTCAATTATAAAATTCAGCCCAACTGACAATTGACAATAGAAAAAAGGTTCACATGGTATGACAGGTGAAAGCAGGCGTTTAGGAGGTTGTTAAAGATAGCAAAGAAAATCCAGCATCGCTCATATGTATTTAGAGTCCTACCACACATACATACACACACAGAAGCCGTCTCTCTCTCTCTCTCTCTCTCTCTCTCTCTCTCTCTCTCTCTCTCTCTCTCTCTCTCTCTCTCTCCCTCTCTCTCTCTCTTTGTCTCTGCAAGAGCAATGGGTCTGCCTCAACAATAAAGATTCCCATGGTGGGCTATTTCAGCGGATGGACTGCTGATAGATGACCTTGTAATGTATATGTGGGGACGGAGAGCTGGGATCGATGTGGTAACGTGATGCCGTGCAGCAGCCGGGTGTGTGTGTGTGTGTGGGGGGGGGGGATCATGAATGAAATATGCTATGCTAGGTCCTGGTGGATATACCTCCTCCAAGACCACCTCTCCCACTCCACCTCCCCTGCTATTCATCACCAAACATCTAGCCTACGCTACATGCTAATCACAGTGTATCTTCCATATGCTTAGCATAGTCGACGGGTATGGCAGACATTCTGAATGTTTTGGCCTAAGCGGTATCTTTAAAGGACAATTCCGGCACAAAATGAGACCATATGATCATAACACATGTCCACCGAGTTGGACCGTTCTCTGGGATCAGTTTTCATTCTAGTCCAATGGAACCAAAGTTCTTGAAAACCGCTAATTATCTTATAATGCTAGCTGTGGTGCAGATATTCATGTACAATAAATCGCACTTCTATACCACTAACAAGGCTCAAAATCGCACCACACTTCCACGGCAGCATAATGAGGGTCCCTACATGTAAAACGAAGCATTGAGAACTTTGTAAGTGTACAGACAGTTTATTAAAAAGAAAGTTTAGAAAGCCAGTACCTTCACGAAAACAAGCGGGCGCCATCTTTGGAAAACACTCACGACCAGTTGAGCGACGAACGCCGTGCAACATAATGAGCCGGAAGAGGCGAACACATGAGATGTCAATGAATCAGAAGGTGTGCAATCTAGTAGAAGGTGTGCGAAGTGCGAACAGTGCGTGTGCATAGAGAAGAGAAGAAAATGGTTCGTGTTTGTGCTTTTCTTGGCTGCGTTCGTCGCTCGGAATTGTCCTTTAAGGATATTCAGCTGGTGATATTGTAGGCTGCATAATGACTGAGGTGCATTTGTGTTGCTTACGTGCAGTTTTAATGTACAAGAGGCCTGTCTTAACATTGGTCTTGGTGTGTATTTGTGTACTATGTGTGTGTGTTTACATATGAATTATATGGAAAATGTAATAACTTAATAACATCTAACAGCAGTTTCATAAGGAAGTAACTTCCCCTCCCCTTCCTAAACATTTCTTTCTATCTCCCTCTTTCTGTCTGTCGTTGCTCTCTCTCTTTTCTCTCTCCCTCCCTCTTTCCTATAGGACAGTTGAAAATGCTTCATCTACTGGTGCTTTAAGTATGCCCCTTTGTTATTGGCCAAGCGCAGATCCAGGTTTATAGATATCACAGGTCATAGTTCATAGAGGCCATTTTGTCACTTCTATATAGGACCATGCTTTGAGTTTGGCTTCGCCTTGAGAAGCTTCACTGTATGTTTGATGCTATTGCTTCCTTTGCTCTTTTAGTCCCTTTCTTAACTTTATTAAGTACATTAACATTGTATAGGCAAGTGGATGTTTATTTGTTTACTTCTAAAGCCTTGATTACCTTTGTTTCAGTTTCACACAACAACCTCTCAATGAGATGTGACCCAAAGTGAACATTCAAAGTTACTTCATTGTTGGCATGAAGAGGACAGAATAAGCATGTCGCTCTACCTCCCTCTGTCAAGATTCAATATTCAAAGGGCTTTATTGGCATCAGAAACATACATTTTAATTGCCAAAGCAAAACAAGGAAATAAGATACAAACATAAGATGCATAGCTCTATACCTTCTGGTCTCACGTTCTCTCTCTCTTCCTCTTTATGGCTCTCTCTTTTTTTGTGTCTCTCCCCTCCCCTCCCCTCCCCTCTCTCTCTCTCTCTCTCTCTCTCTTGCTCGCTCTCCCCTTTTCAAGCATGTTCTTGCATCCATACATCCTCATCTCTCTCTATCTCTTCCTTGCTCTACCCCTCCCTCTCTCTATAGCTCCTGTTTTCTGTCTCTGTACGTCCCTCTACCCCTCCCCCTCTTTGTCTCTCTCTCGCTCTCTCATTCTCTGTCTCCCTACCGATACCTCCTGATCTCTATCTGAATTGTCATCTTATTCCTCCTTTCCCATACGTTGCATGCTGGCAATGTTGAATAATTCAGTGTGTGTGTGTGTGTGTGTAGGGGTGCTGTGGTGACATATAGGGTAGTGCTATTTTGGGCTTGGCTGTGGATCGGGGAGTAGGACCCAATGATGGAATGACTGCCCGTGTTTTGGGGTCACGTGATGTAGTTCTGAGGTCACACACACACACACACACACACTTATGCAAACAATTATACACAGGAACATACGCAAACACAGGTTTTTGCATTTTTTCCTCTCCACAAATCGAGCACAATCTGGTTCTGAAAGTGAATATTTCAGAAAGAAATATATGGAATATTTCCAGCAGGACAGATTCAGGGCGATCCCCTGTTGTGGTCTGCTGTGTCCCTACAGAACTGACTGGTTAGAGTCCAGCTAGCGGATCCAGAACATTCACTCTGAACATATCAAGGCTGCTGGAGCTGAAGGAGTGGAAAATGAGGTAATTACTCAAACTGTTCTACCAATGCCTTGTGCTCTGCATAATGCAAAGAGAGAGAGAGAGTGAGGGAGGGAGGAAGGAGCAAGTGAGGGATGGGTGTTATACAATTATTATACAATTAGAAAATGGAAACGTGAATAAATTGATGTGAAAAGAGAGCTGTGTGTGTGTGTATCTGCGTGTGTGTGTGTGCGTGGGTGTATAGAATCTGTAGATCCTTACAATGTAGCATCTTTACTCAGGACTTTTAAAATATAATGTGCCAGAAATTGCCATGTTTTGAAGTGCAACAGACAATGATGATGGTCATTGCGCTGATGATGCTGACGAAGAGGATGATGATGATGATGATGATGATGATGATGATGATGATGATGATGATGATGATGATGATGATATAATAATAATGATGGTGATAATGGTGGTGGTGGTGGTGGTGGTGGTGATGATGGCGGTGGTGATGAAGATGATGATAATGATGAGGATGATGAAAAAGTTGACTGTGATGATAGTGCACGTGACAAGAAGGGAATGAGTGAACCTATACTCCACATGGCTCCTGGGTGTGCTTAGTTATATTAATAGACCGAGATAGAGGCTGGCTCCTTACCAAAGGCTAGCAGCTGCTCTAGGGCGACATTGGCAGACGATTGTAGTGCGTGTGTGTGTGTGAATATTGGTGTGCTGTGCTTGCATGTTGTTCATTACCTGTGTGAAAGGTACATAACGGTACTTTAGTTAGAGGAGGTGCTACGGCTAAAATATGGTTAATTTAAATCCTATTATTGTTGGTGAATCCATGAAGGCTGTACAATTGGCAGCCTTCATGAATTTTTGGCCTAATAAAAAACATTGCCACTGTTTTTGATTTTGTGTTAATTATTTGTAATACTCAATTGGGGTCTTGCAATGTGTATCTCAGTCGCTTTCTATAAACATGTTTGCGTTAAATGTCGAAAAGTCATTGTACATTTTATGCTGGATTTAACAACTACTGAACTGCCCAGCACTAAAACAAAAACCCTGTTTTTGGCAGATATGAGGATTACATAAAAAGCTATACAACCATAAATAGTAAAAAATCAAGCTTGGCACACAACGCTATTTGAACAAACCCTTATAGATAGTGAATCCCCTTACAGAGACGGGGGTGGGGGTGGGGGGGGTGCTTGTGGCAGTGCATTCAGCGTGCGGAGCGGTCCTATCTCTATTGTGACATGTCTTAGCCTCTAATGCAGTCCTTTTGTGTGCACCGGTGGGACAAATGCATGCTCAGATTGTCACAAATGCCATGTGTGACACTTACATGTGTGTGTGTGACAAGTGACTAACCTACTTTTGGGAGGGAAAAAAAAAAATACTGCAATCTACCCCTCTGCAAGCCGAACCCTGTCACCCCCCTCGCTTTTCTAGCTCCTTTTCTCCCTTTCTCTCTCTCTCTCTCTCTCTCTCTCTCTCTCTTGCTCTCTCTCTCTCTACCCCTCTGCTTTTTTTTTGAGTGACAAATCGTCTCTGCCTCCTTTCCGTCGTTCCTCATCACTCGCTCCTTTCAGCGGCTTCTGTGCCTCCAGGATGCTCTCTCTCTCACTCTCTTTCCATCACTCGCTCTCAATTTCTATGTCTCTCACTTTCCATGTCTCTTTCTCTCTCTCTCCCTCGCTCTTTCCCTCTCCCTCGCTGTCTCCCTCACTCTCGCACCCACTCTCTCTCTCAATCACTCCCTCTCACTTTCCATGTATCTCACTCTCTCTCCCTCATACTCAGTCGCTCCTCTCCCACTCTCTCTCACCCACTCTCCGCTCCCTCCCTCCCTCCCTCCCTCCCTCCCTCCCTCCCTCCCTCCCTCCCTCCCCTAATGTCTTGTATGCCTCTCACCTCTTCGTCCTCTCCATCCATCTATATCTCCATATCAACTTCCCCCCTCCATCCCCACTGCAATGTATGCTGACTCAGCACTGACTCATCCCCCCCCACCTCTCTCTCTCTCTTTGTATATATATATATCTCTGTCTCTCTCTCTCTCATCTATCTACATTGAATGGAGATGGCAGAATAGAGGAAAGAATTATTAATATGGCCAGCAGGCAAGGAAAAGGTGGTGGAGGCAGGGCTGGGTGGGGGGCCGGAGGAAACGACGATACCAGACAGACAGACAGACAGAGAGAGAGAGAGAGAGAGAGAGAGAGAGAGAGAGAGAGAGAGAGAGAGAGAGAGAGAGAGAGAGAGAGAGGGGGAGAGGGAGAGAGAGACAGATAGACAGACAGACGGACATACAGACAGACAGAAATAGAGAGAGAGAGAGAAAGACAGAATTTGTGTGTAGAAAGGAACAGATAGGATCTCTCTATGACTGTTCCTCAGAGTCTTTCTCCTTCACCTCCATCATCTGTCTATATATAGTCTTTGAGGAGAGAGGGAGCGAAGAGAAGCAAAGGAGATTCATAATTGAAGCATTTTGGCAGAGTGAGTGTGATTCATTTATTCATATGCTTTGAGGACTGTGTGTGTGTGTGTGTGTGTGTGTGTGTTTCAGAAAGCTGTGTCTGATGAGGTGTCTTTCACCTGCCATTAGCAGAGTAAAGCACATGCTATAGGACTACTCAGTTCCTTAAACACACATACACACATACACACATACGCTTTAAATGTATGCAAAGCATGCATGTTCTCACAGAAACCCGCTGCTACTGGGGGCAGGTGGGCTAATTGAGAGGTGCCCTGTTTGCTCTGATTATTAAGAGCTTTCAACCACACACACACACACACACACACACACACACACACACACACACACACACACACACACACACACACACACACACACACAGTCATCCTGGGAATTACTCCTTCTCTTGCGGAAGACTATATAGAGAAATGTATAGTGGAGGATGGATGAGAACATTCTATTAATCTCTCCTGCTCTATCTCTATCGCCCTTACGCACACACACTTGCGCACACAGACACACCTTTACTTCTCTTTTCATGTGAGAGCACATGAAGAAAGGACAGGGAAAATATTCCTAAGTATTAAGCAGCTATCAAGGGTCCCATCGGGATAGGGATATAGAGACTTCGCTGAACATATAATGTGGCATAATATTTAACTGACCCATGATAATGGCCTATGGCTATATCTCTGTGTTTATCTGCCTGCACACTCATGTGTATGTAAGTGTGTGTGTGTGTGTGTGTGTGTGTGTGTGTGTGTGTGTGTGTGTGTGCGCACAGAGGTGTGGAGGTGTGTGTAATACAGTTAATATACAAGGGAAATGTATACATGTTTAATTAGTGTGTGTGTGCATGCATGTGTGTCTGTGTGTAGATTCATCTGAAAATGAAGGTGTGTGTGCAGGGTCTCTGGGTTGGAAACAGCAGTTCACCTGTGTTGAGAGACAATGGCTTTTAGGTGTATGCTGGCCATCTGTCCCTCATAGTAACCTGAGGGAGCCTCTCGCATGTGGCCACAGTGTGAGGAAGCTCCCCAAAAGGACTTGCAGAAATACAAGATTTTTATTTTTATTCTCTGTGTTTGTGATGATGAGAGCCGATCAATGACGTTGAATCATTATCTGTGTCATATTTTTTTCTATGTTTAAAAATATGTTATACACACACACACACACACACACACACACACACACAATTTCCTTCCTCCCTCTCTGTTCTTCTTCTTCCTGCATTGTGTGATTTTCCTTGACACAAGGCCCCCCCCACTCCGTTTGAGTGGATGATCCTGGCCACCATCATCGCCAACTGCATTGTCCTGGCCCTGGAGCAGCACCTGCCAGACGATGACAAGACCCCCCTCTCTGAGCGCCTGGTGAGTGGACAGACACACATGCACGCACACACATACACACAGAAAGTGGGATATGGTGGAATGTTGAATGATTGGAAGGAGAGATGGATGGATCGATGGGAGATGGACAGGTATATATAGAGAGATGAGAAGTATATAACATTTGGTGGACGCTTTTATCCGAAACGTCATACAATACCATGAGTGAATACATTTTTAGTATGGGTGGTCCCAGTGAGAACCGAACCCCTAACCCTGGCAATGTATTGAGGCAGGGCCGTTTCTAGCTATAAGCCGTATAAGCGACGACTTACAGGGGGGGGGTGGTCGCCGGGCAGAGGACGCAGCCGTTCCGAAGGTAAGCGGCGCTTACCTTCCTTGGTGGAAATCCGATATAGACCCAGCTCCCAACCCAACTTTGAGAATAGATTAACGGCGATAATTTTTTTATTGCGCGATAAGAGTCTTGCATTATTGCAGCGCGTTAACGCCGATAACGGCCCACCACTAATATATAGGCAAGGCAAGGCAAGGCAAGGCAGCTTTATTTATATAGCGCATTTCATACACAATGGCAACTCAATGCGCTTTACATAGAACAATAAGAATTGAAATAAAAATAATAATAATAATAATAATAGTAATAAAAAATAATAAAATACAAGAATAGAAGAATAGAAAGAAATAAAGTACTATAAGAGCAGCATAAAATCATGATTTAAAAGGACATAGTGCAATTAAATTTACAATTTAAAGTGCTTTGAACAAGCTCAATCATAAGCACAGGAGAAGAGAAGTGTTTTTAACTTGGATTTAAAAATGCTCACAGTTGGGGCTGATTTCAGTTCAGCTGGTAGTTTGTTCCAGTTTTGTGCAGCATAATAGCTAAAAGCTGCTTCATCATGTTTAGTTTGAACTCTGGGCTTCACTATCTGACCTGAGTCAGTAGATCTCAGAGCCCTACTGGGTTTGTATTCTACTAAGATGTCATTCATGTATTCTGGACCTAAACCATTCAGTGATTTGTAGACCAGTAGCAGAACTTTAAAGTCTATTCTATAGCTGACTGGGAGCCAGTGTAAAGACTTATATATTATATATATTAAGATATATTAAGATATATATATGAATATTGAGAAAGGGGTTCGATAAGTCGTATGTGGGTGGGAGGGGGGGGGCAAGTAGGATGTGGCTTGAGGGCAGTGGTGGCCTAAATGTTAGAGAAGCGAGTTTGTGACCGGAAGGTCAGGGGTTCAATCCCTGGACCGGCCGGATAATTCTAGGTGGGGAAAGTAGAAAGGCAACACTTGCCCCTCCCTCATTACGACCACTGAGGTAGATGGATGGATGGTATATAGAGAGATGGGAGGTAGGTGGATGAATGGTATATAGGCGGTAGATGGATGGATGGTAGAGAGATAGGAGGTAGATGGATGGATGGTATCAAGGGCGTAGATTTGCGTGGGGACCGAAGGACATGTCCCCACCAATATTCAATAACGACTGAAATGTCCCCACCAATATTGAGGCAAACGGAAAAAAGCGCCTTGCGCGTTACACAAAGGGTTAAATAAATTTTGACGTCCGTAATCTAGGTACCGCCTCCAAAAATACGTCTTGAGGGTCTGGTCTGGTCAGGTCTGTTTTTTTATTGGCTTAGCTCCCTGTATCAAACTATATAGGCTACTCCCCCTCAACACTGCCTGTATACTAACGATTCCCAATACCTTAGAGGCGCGTTCACTAAACCTTACCACTGTAGGCCTACTTTAGCCAATCGGTAATAGGGTAGGGGCTGGTCTTGGGTTTTGGCCAATCAGATTAATTCAGCAGTCACTCCACGTGCGAATGTGATGGATACAATTCTAAATGTACGTGTCCGATTTTAATAAAAAATGGATGTCTCCTTGTTCATGCCCTTTAGTCAATGGTAAGGCTACTAATCAATTCCTAGTTACTTTTGAGTATTATATTGCCACCGACTGACCTTTCTTGGTAGAGCTGTAGTATCCGTAGTCTCAGTAGCCTATGCTATACAATACGTATGCTAAGTGACTAGTTAAAAGCAGGGATGAATTTCTGAACAAGCCTACCAGGCTCAGGGTCCCAAGAGCTCTGGTGCTTTACATAAAGATGCCACTGTGATATAGGCTTGTATTGGGTTTGTGCATGTCATGTGTGAATAATGTCCATTTATATCCAAAAAAAGTAATCAGAATTGCCAGATAATTACGTTGTTATATCTTGGCTTAGGGGGTAGGGTTAACCCCCCAACCCCCCCCCCCCCCCTTTTTTTTTTTTTTTTTTACTATCACCCCTGTAGTAGTGTCCCCACCAAAGCTCAGACCAAACCTACGCCCTTGGATGGTATAGATAGGAGGTAGATGGATGGATGGCTTATGCTTAATGGAGCCCATCAGACAGACACACTCACACAATCAGTTTACCTTAATAAAAAAATCACCCCATTTCTGTCTCTCTCTCTCCCCCTCCCTGTCTCTCTATCTCCCCCTCCCTCTCTTTCCCTGCAGGATGACACGGAGCCTTATTTCATCGGGATCTTCTGTTTTGAGTCTGGGATTAAGATCCTAGCACTGGGTTTTGCCTTCCACAAGAACTCCTACCTGCGGAACGGATGGAATGTCATGGACTTTGTGGTCGTGTGCACCGGGTGAGTTGCAAGTACACACACACACACTTACTCTCACACACACACACGCATACATGCATGCACACACACGCACACAAACACTTTCACATGGTTAAACACACTTTCAGGGTCCATAGGGAGTCTAGGCATCCAGATGTGGCCGTTTCATGCTTGACTTTACAGAGTTTATTACGTTTCTTAGTGTGTTGTGTGTCTGTGTTTATGTGCGTGGATATATACATATTGTGTTTGTGTGTGTGTGTGTGTGTGTGTGTGTGTGTGTTTCTTCAAGTGTGCATGTGTGCACTCTCTCTCTCTGTCTGTCTGTATGTCCATCTATGTTTCTATCCATCCATCCATCGTCTGTATGTGTGTATCCCTGAGTTTGTGTGTGTCCCTGAGTATGTGTGTGTGTGTGTGTGTGTGTGTGTGTGTAACGAATGCCCCCTAACGCTGTCAGACAGCAGTCAGATCACAGAGCAGCGCTGCAGGCGGCCAGCAGCCTGGGCAGCAGACAAATGTCACCACACACACACACACACACACACACACACACACACACACACACACACACAGGAGGAGAGAGAGGGAGATATACACACACACAAGAGATACACACACGAGAGAGACATACAGATACCCAGAGAGAAAGAGAGAGAGAGACATACAGATGCACAAGTGTTTGAATGTGTGTGTATGTGTTTAGGTGAAAGTCTTAAAGGAGCTATAGACGATATTCTGAACATTAATATAGCAGCAAACAACTATTGGCTATGTAGAGATATAGTGGAGTAATGGCGTCCTGACCAGAGAATGAAGGCACACTTCCTCAGAGTGTGTTGTAATCTGAGCTTCTATTTTCTTTGTTTTGGTAGCCAGGCTGGCCACGCGTTCATGATAACGCGCCGTGCATGACAGTTCATGTTAGTCCCTCCCTGTGAAACCGTTGCCCCTCCCCCCCTTTAGAGCAGCAGCTTGGTTCTACCGGAAATTGTTTGTCTTACTTTTAATATGGCTTGTTTTGGACTGTAAAGTTAAGGTACACTTAGCCTATGAGAATCGGCACTGCATGTAATCACCTTGCGTTTGATCACAAGCAGATGCCAGTGGAGATCATCACTGAGATGGTCGAGAGAGCAGAGGCAGAAGCGGGGCCTTTAGCTTAGCTTGTAAAGGCGTAGCCTTTAGCTTAGCTTGTAAAGGCGTAGCCTTTAGCTTAGCTTGATCCCTTTCCAACAAGATGGACGAGCTAGGAGTGAGGGTGGAATTGCAGCGAGACACAGGGAGCTGCATTTAGATTTTGACTGAGATGTGGCTGAACCACAACAACCTCCTAGCGCAGCCCGGAGTTGCTAGCGGAGCCGCTAGAAGCAACTCCACTGCCAGCTCCAGGAGCTGCTAGCGGAACTGCTAGCAGGGCTGGCAGTGGAGTTGCTGCAGCTCCACTAGCAGCTCCACGCGGCCGATCGCGGAGCATGCTAGGCGGAGCATCGGGGATGTTTCAGTTCAGCCACGTCTCGCTGCGATCATCCATCTTGTTGGAAAGGGATCAAGCTAAAGGCTACGCTAAGCTAAAGGCGTAGCTCTTCTTTAGTAAGGTGGAGTGGAGCTAGTAGTGGGCTACTCAGGCATGTCTGGGGCAAAATCAAAATCTGGAGCTATGCTCCGGCCTGGCCAGACACTTGAGCTTTAGGTTTAGCTTAGCCTGTATCTCCTTGCTTCTGCCTCCATTCTCTCCGTCCTCTCTGGAAATTAGATGATCTCAGCTGGTATCTGCTTGTGGTCAAACGCGAGGCAATTGCATGTAGTACCGATTATTAGGAGGTCATTGCGGTTGTAGGCTAAACACACACATATATACATATACCAATCTCCCCACTGACTGAACTCTCTAGCCTTTAGCCCAGCATACAGGGGGGAGGAGTTAAGAAGGTAAAGAACACTCCCAATTGTTTTGGTGAGAGAAGCTGGTGCTCTAGTGCGACATCTAGTGGCTAAATATCGTCTATAGCCCCTTTAAGGGCAAAAAAGCCATAAGGAGCTTTGCAATGTATTATTTTCCCTACAACCCTATATGGGATATGGAGTTGCTCTGAATTCACAATCGGGCCAGCAGAGATGATGGTGTGAGACTGTTGGCAGGAGTTCATCCGTTGAGGCCCTCCTCACCTTGTGTTCCCCTGCAATATGCATGCAATCACTGCATGTGCGTGCTATCTCTGTTTGTGTATCTGAGTGTGTCTATGCCTATATGTTTGAGTGTGTGTGCGCGCGTGTGTATTCTTTGTGCATGTGTGTATGTGTTCTGTGTATGTGTGTGTGTGTGTGTATGTGTTCTGTGTGTGTGTGTGTGTGTGTTGTGTGTATTCTGTGTGCGCACCCATGTGCGTGGGAATGAGTGACTGAGAGTGAGAGCTGGTTGGGTTACATAAACCTTGCTCATCTGAGCTGACGATGCTCCTCTCTCTCTCTCTCTCTCTCTTTCCAGGGGTGCAAACTTGTCACCTTTCTGTGAATTTTGCCGTTTTTATTCCAAAATAGGTCTGTGGCAGTAGACCTCTGCCACACGCCATATAAGTGGCTTTTGCTGGGCCCCTCCTCCAATGGGTTTTTCCCATTGGATTTTGCATTATTGCAGAAAATAAGTTTTGTGGCAAACAAAAGTTCATGATACTCACATGTTTTGTTAAGCAAGATAATCTTCACTACTTTTATGATTTTTGAAGCGGCAGAAGTTTGTTTAGACACGTAAAAGCTACAAAATTAACGTATTTTATGTCGTAGAACAAAATGTGGCAATCTCTTAAGCTCGTGTTAACCACAGACATTATTTCAGGCATCTAACCAAAAAACCCATTGACTTCGAGACAAGGGAACCGGAAGTGCCAAAATGCTAACGGATTTCCGGGTTTTAGGACTCATCCCTGCACCGCTCTATTATAGGCTAGGATAAGGATGAAGGATCCCACTCCCAACCAATGTTATGGTATACCAGTGTACTGGCACCATCATGCACTACAGTAGGCCTACTACTTCATCATGGTTGAAAATAGCCTGTACAAGACTGTAAATGACTCCTTCAGAAATAACAATAATAATCATAATAATCATAATAATAATAATTAATAATAATAATAATAATTGTTATTATTATTATAATTATAATTATAATGTGACGAATGTACTGTATAACCGCACATATGTATCAACAGACTGTAATATCCTCACATAGGCCACTAGGGAATAGAAACAAATATATAAGTTGTATTAACCGCACCTGGCCACCAGATGGCAGCACACATAATACACTGGGGGCGGGCGTTCAACACTAGCCAATCAGAGCATAGTATGCGTCATAGAGGCCACGCCTACCCAGGTACTACCAAACCACACATCCGGGGGAAGTCAGAAACCCTGGGCCACGTATCTGGAGAGATATCTGGCTACGGGTCGCTCCACGCGTGAACTAATACCCCTCCTTTTGCTTCATAGATAATATACCTAAAGCTAAACAAATAAAGTGAGTTAAATGCGATCCTATGTCGGCGGCCTTCTTCCTCAAAGAACATCACAACAATAATAACAACAATAATAATGTAATAATATTTATATATGGACCTTTAAATAAATGTAACCTTTGACTTGACAGACGATTAAGTTAGTTTGTTTTAGTTTTCAAAATAAGGGGTTTTGAGGAGGAGGCTCAATGCTGCTCTAATTAGAGATGGGAGTCAGTGAAGCAAACATGAAAAAAACATTGCTAACAAAAAACATACTTTTGAGATCCTTATAATAACTGCTTCCTATAAATGGGTCTGAATATCACTGACAGGCTTTTTGTGAGCCACTTGGGTTGAGCATATAGCAAAATATAACCTGATGGATTTGAAGGGCGCCGAACACTGATCTCTGTTTTCAGGCCAAAAAAAAGTCACCTTTTTGGGTCCTCACCAGTTTGCACCTCTCTCTCTCTCTCTCTCTCTCTCTCTCTCTCTCTCTCTCTCTCTCTCTCTCTCTCTCTCTCTCTCTCTCTCTCTCTCTCTCTCTCTCTCTCTCTCTCTCTCTCTCTCTCTCTCTCTCTCTCTCTCTCTCTCTCTCTCTCTCTCTCTCTCTCTCTCTCTCTCTCTCTCTCTCCGGAGAGATGGTGGTGGATATGAGGAAAGGTGTCCGTGTGGACAACACCTCACACAGATGGTCAATAACAATAAAGAATATACCCTGGCTCCTCAGCTTTGCAGTTCTGCTGAGAGTTTCTATCCAGAAGAAAAAGTAACGGTCAGCTTGTTAAAACTTTTGTTAATTAAACAACTGGGCCAGTGTTTGTCCCGAGTCTGTTTTTTCCAGCTCACACTAGAGAATGTCAGGAACAGAGCACAGCCAGACAATAACGGCAAAGAGACAAAGCTAGCAAGAAAATATTTGCTGACTCGCTATAGTGTGTGTGTGTGTGCCTGAAATATCCACCAATAGTACAATCCCACACATGCAGTGTTGATGTGTTTACTCGGTAAGGAATAAGGGCATACTCGCATCAAGGAACATAAATTATTTGACCGTCTCAAACAGAGAATTTAAAACATATGCTGTAGTGGGTTTGACTATATTTAAGATTGGGGTGCCAGTCAGAGTCAAGTCTGACAAAGTAAAATAAAACAGAACAAAAATAGTTTAGTTAACCCACACAAAATAATAACCAGGCAGATCAAACACAGCAATAAATCACACAAGCAATCAAACAAACCAGCAATGCGATTTCCAAAATATATATTTTCACAAATATTATCCACAGTGCAAAAAAGAAAAAGAAGGGATGCAGCGTGAGTACGCCTCAGCCGGTCTGTTAATCCCAGTTCAGTCCATTCGGGAAAAATCCGTTCCCGTATTCCACAATACCACAGTTCAGTCCAGTACAGGCACCACTACAAAACAACAACTCAAAACTCTGCTCTGGGTTTTACCGCAGACTCCCATACAAAATAAGGAAATAAACTCAAAATAACCAGCGTCTCTCGTCGCGGTATAGCAAACAACCCACCCAAAACAAAAATGCACACCGGGTACTCATGGTACCGAAGTTTTTAAAGTCAGTCAGTCAGTCAGAGTTGGACTTTGCTCCACTGGAACCGGCATCTCCCGACTCCTGAGACAGCTGATCCACAGGGAAATACACATCCACCAGGCAAACGCAATCGTGCCGACGGAACTCCCCCGACGAGGATTCAAGACACCAGACGGCTTGGACTTCAAAACGCGCTTAATGCCGCTGTCCCACTTCTCCTTCACGGACTCTCCTTCTCACTCTTTCTTCTCCGTTCACCGGTGACTTGCACTCACTCCAATGCCCTTCCTGGGGGGATGGATTCAAACTGCGCGGGGATCATGGATTATTTCCATTGGAGTAAGAGATGAATGTGGGTGGATGACAGAGGAAACCATGAATGGAGGTGTGTTTTAATGGAACGGTGTGTAGAAATGTGATTTAGACTTTGCGGGCACTACAATACAACATATACATCATGTGTTTAGCCTAAGACCACGACAACAAGTGCCCATAGCAGAACATGGATCTGTATCACACACTAGAGTTAAACAGGGCAGTAAGCGACTGAATTCAGCTTGATGGTTTTGCAGACGTGGTCCTGTGATTATGGAGGATGTGTCTCATGCTGTGTGTGAAGACAGGAGTCAAGACACACATGGGGGATTTCACTGACAGAGGCTAAGGAAACACGAGAAGCTTAGCCACCTCTGGCTCATCTGAACACGGAAAAATAGAACGCAAAAGACAAAAAGGGGGAAAGTAGAAAAGATGGAGACAGTTCTGTCTTACATCTGTCTTTATGTCTATGCAAATGTGTTTCTGTTTAATGTCTGACTGTCTATCCGTCTTTCACACACACACACACACACACACACACACACATACACAAACACACGTACACACACGCACACACATGCATACACTTGCACAAACGCACAGAGACAAACACACACATATACACTCACAAGTCTCTTTGTTGGTGTGTGTGTGAGTGTGTGAGTGAGTGTGGAAGGCAGGGTCGTGTATCAGCAAGGTTCTTTGAACACATGAAAGCTGTCTGACCCTTTGTTCCTCTTCTGTGACCTTAAGCTTTGATGTCACACTAAACAAAAAAACCCACACGTGTACACCATCCACACACACACACACACACACACACCCCGCTGAACTTAATATAGTATAGTATTCATAGGTACACTCATGGACGTGTACAGTGACAAAAGCAAACGCATACACACACACGTATGCGCACATACACATGCATATGTATACACGCGCAAATGCATACGCACACACATGCTTACACACGCACATGAGTAGTGAGTCCACTCATAGAACAAACTCAAAGGCGCTCAAAATGTCTACAAAGATTTACAGCCTGTGTGTGTGTGACATATGTATGCATCGGTGTGAATTTGTGTTCATGTGTGTCTGCATGCAAGCCATCTGCCTGTGTGTGTGTGTATTAACTTGTTGTAGTAAATTGCCTGAGTGATTTGGCACTGGGAATAAGCTAGTTAATTTTTATGTCTTCTATTGATTATTAGTCCAATTACTGTGAGTTTACAGCCCTTCCCGTGTCCGCCCCCCTCCCCCACCCCGGGCCCCCTGCCCTCCCACCCTACCCCACCCCACTACCTCCACCCTCCCTTCTCTCCCCCCTCATAATAGATCTCCTCTTTAAACTGCAGTCAATCTGATGGTCATTTAATGGAGGGAGAGAGGGAGGAAAAGAGGCGGTAAGAAAAGAAGGAAAGATAGAAAGACAAACAGGAGAAAGAAAATCAAACTATTCTTAAAAAAAGACAAATACAATATAATAATATGACAATATAATGAAGTATAATATAATTATATCATATAATATAATATTAGTATACTATTATTATTCAGAATACTATACAATCAATGAAAGACATGTGACAATACATAAATAGATTCAAGCGGTTGCAAAGTCAACTGTAATTAAGTACGCTAATCCTGAATCAATATGTTATAACCGTTATGTTATAATTATGTAATTATATAACTGTTATGTTATAATGATGTAATTATATAACCATGTTTTTATGTTTTTAACATCATTTATGTTCTAATTAAGAATGCTAATCCTGAATTTATGTTATAACATTTATGTTATAACATATATGTAATTATATAACCATTATGTTATAATTAAGTTTGCTAATCCTGAATCGATATGTTATAACCGTCACAGTAAAATAAGTAAGGAAAAGGGGGGGGATAAGAGAGAGGGAGAGAGTGAGAGGGAGAGAGGTGTGGTTCTGCGGAGGTCAGCAGTGTGGCAGAGGAGGACAGACAGCTGGCAGGACAGATTAGGTTTTATATTGCGGGATGTGGAGGAGCCAGTGGAGTGGATTAGCTTAATGGGATTCTCTATTAGCGATTAACGCCTGACCAAACCATGGCTTGAATTCACGTTTGTTTGTTTTTCCACACGTGTGCACATGTGGTGTTGCTGTGCATATATCGGAAAGAATGTGTATACTGTATCGATGTGTATGTAGGTTTGTTTCTGTGTGTGTGTGTGTGTGTGTGTGTGTGTGTGTGTGTGTTTGCATGTGTGTGTGTGTCTGCGGTGCATGTGTGCCAGCATGTGTGTGTTGTGAGCTATTGTATGGATATAGATTACAGATATAGATTACTGGTTTAGATTATGAATATACCTTATGGATATACATTATGGATATAGGTTATGGATATAGGTTATGTATATACATTATGGATATACATTTTGGGTATACAATATGGATATATGTCATGGATATACATTATGGATATACATTATGGATATCTGTTATGGATATACATTATGGATGTACGTTATGGATATACAATATGGATATACATTATAGATATATACTATATGGATATACAATATGGATATATACGTTATGGATATGTGTTATGGATGTACGTTATGGATATACAATATGGATATACATTATAGATATATACTATATGGATATACAATATTGATATACAATATGGATATACGTTATGGATATATGTTATGGATGTACGTTATGGATATACAATATGGATATATATTATGGATGTACGTTATGGATATACAATATGGATATACATTATGGATATACTATATGGATATACAATATGGATATACGTTATGGATATAGCTGACGTCTCTACCTCAGGAGGAGAGGAGAACTGGTGCGTTTGGATCATGGCCTACTTTCCAGTGCACATGTGTGTCTTCACCTCACCAGCCAATCAGAACACAAATCTGGAGACCAATTTCTGTGGCAATGTGACAGGATACGTGTGCTTTTCTTCTTATGCTCACATAATGTGTGTGTGTGAGCACTTGCGTGTAAAAACAAAAGAAGAAGAAAAACACGCATGAAATACACAATCCATCAAACCAGTCACCAAGGTGAATCTATCAATGAGCCCCCCTGTTGCCATGGAAACGGTTATGAATGAGAGGGGTTGCAGTAACCGTGGCGACTGGTGAATGAAGAAAAGGAAAAGCGCCTCATTGCACTCCTCACAGCAGGTGCCGTAAAATGGCAGCTGATACTGTGACGAGATCGCCCGCATCATCAGTGATGACATTAGCAAATTGCATGGACACACACACATGCACACACACACATACCCTCCCCCCCACCACACACACACACAAACAAATAGACAGACAGACCCCAAAGCCTCCCCCTCCCCCCCTTACTCACACACATACACACGGCCCAACAACCACACGCACACACAGTTGACCCATGTATTATCATTGATTCATTCACCAGGTCACCAGTTGGCTAGTTAGGTGCAGGTTGGGTCGTATTTGCGATCACTCCTCCAGGCAGAGCGGAGATGGAAGATATGCTGTGTCATGGGGCTGCTGTAGATGACAGGAGGAACAATGGGGTAGTGCGAGAGACACCCTGAGTGACACAGAGAGAGAGAGACACAGTGAGAGAGAGACACAGTGAGAGAGAGAGAGAGAGAGAGAGACAGACAGAGAGACAGACAGAGAGAGACAGGGTAGGGCTGTTCGATTTAGCCCAAAAATAAAACCTCGATTTTCTTCTCTCAAAATCCGATTTTCGATTACGATTACGATTATTTTGTGAAATAACAAAAGACAAAGAAATTATTTCAAATATGCTGTTTATTGAACATTTTCCCCATTGGGCTTTAAACATTTCTCTGATTAAACCAGAAATGAATGAAAAAAGTGCAAAATTCTTTTTGTAAAATAAATAAAGCTTGAAGAATATACGTTAAGTAAAATAAGACATTTTCGAAACTAAACTGGGTCTTTACAAGCTAAATAATAAAGTAACCCATGAATGAACACACATAAACACACAGTCTACCATCGACACACACACACACACATTTCACACAAACACACATTCTACCATCGACACACACACAAACACACATAAACACACAGTCTACCATCGACACACACACACACACACACACATTTCACACACACACATACACATTCTACCATCGACACACACACACACACACATTTCACACACACACACACACACACACACATTCTACCATCGACACACACACACACACACCTTCTATCCACACACACACACACACACACACGGTCTACCATCAACACACACACACACACAAACACATTCTACCATCGACACACACACACCTTCTATCCACACACATACACACACACACACACGGTCTACCATCAACACACACACACACACACACACACATTTCCCACACACACGTAAATAGCCACGACTTTATAAAACTCCTCCGTGATTTTCATGTACTCGTCGTAAAACGCGCAACACATAAAACTCACCCGCCGGGACCAAAACAAATATTTTAGACTCAAAACTCAACATGGCCGCTCTTGAAGCGCGCGACGCATAAGTTATACTAGGTGCGAAATGGGTTTCCCTAAAAAGTCACCCGCCGCTCATATAACCGTGAATAACACAACGGACTTGCTCTTCTTTTTAGCAACTAAATCCAACGCCGACATGTTTGTTTACAATGTGCCGTAAAACCATGTGGTGAGAAGTGGTCAGAGGCGGAAGTAACTACGGCAAAGCAGCTCAGCGGGGCTGTGGCGTAATTGCGTTAGTTGAAGTGAAAAATCGATTTTACGAGTTTCACGTTTTCACATCTTCCTAGTTACATAATCGCGATTAAGATTTAATATCGATTAATCGAACAGCCCTAAGACAGGGTGATTCACTTTGTGCGTCAGTGTTAAAGGCAACAGGCCAACGGAAACATCGTAACCTTCCCCAAGAACACACACACACACTATGCATACATAATATATGCTTTACCGTGTAGACATGAAATAATCTACTCCCCCTCCTTTTTCCATTTTATTATCTTCCTTTCCCTCTGCTCTCTATTACTCTCTCTCTCTCTCTCAGTTTATTTGATGCACTCTCTCTCCTCTTCTTCCACCACCTCTTCTGTATCACTGATAACATTTGGCTCTTTGTTTGTTTGTATCTTTCTTTTTTTTGTTCGGAAATGTGACGCCCACATTTCCCGTATGGAAATAATAAAGTACGTCTTATCTTATCTTTATTTCTCTGTCTGTCTGTCTGTCTGTCTGTCTGTCTGTCCCTCGCCCCGTCCTGCAGGATCCTGTCCACGGTGGGCTCGGACTTCGACCTGCGGACCCTCAGGGCCGTGCGTGTGCTGAGGCCACTGAAGTTGGTGTCGGGCATTCCCAGTAAGAACCACTCTTCCTGCTCCCCTCTGTGTACTACCCCCCCTGTTCACTATTTAGTCATTTAACACTTTTATTTACACAGTCCATTTACACATGGCTTACATTTACACACGGCTTTAATCCAAAGTAAGGGGCCGATCACACCGAACCGGTTTTAGTAGCTGGGGGCGTCTATTTTGTCATTGTAATCAATGGAAAAATGTTTTTTTGCTTGCTTTTTTTTGCCATACAGAATGCTGCTCTACTTTTTTCTACTGTTTTACAGCCTGCAGCCTGTGATTTGCACTTAAGTGTATTTTTAGATACTTGTCATTAGTGAGCAGGTAGGGGGGTAAGAAAAAGCTAAAAGATGACTACTAGTAGACGGCAGACATTTGGTTTCAAAACCAGGACCTTTCAGCTGGGAGTCAAATACCACTAACCACGAGGCTAGACTATCAGGCCTCCAGTATAAAGCGATTCTGAAATGTTTTCTTTCTATAAACTGACTCTCTTAGGCTGAGCCATATAGCATTTTCTTCAAAGCGTTTTTTTCAATTGTTCCCAATGGGGAGAGAGCGTATACACTGCACCCAGCGTCTTTTTTCAGAGCACTCAGCCTTTTTTGTGTGGCTGCTCTGAGTGCTTCTAGTTGAAAATCTCGGAACTTTTCAGAAAGGCGCTGGTTTCGTCACTGTCGCTGATATGTTGTCAAAATATTATTGTCATAGAAACAAAACCCACGCGCAGCGCTTCATCAAAAAAGCGGAGTGCTTTTTTGATGAAGCGCTGGGATGAAGCGCTCCCCAGCAACCTGGCAGCGCTTTTCTGCCAGAGAGAAACGCTATATGGACACAGGGCCTTAGTTCACGTTCTAACCCTCTCTTCACGACCAGTTTGTTTCTTATTTTATACATTTCGGTAAATGAGTTGAGGAAATGGATGAGTACACTTCCTCTGAGCACTCTCTTGATTAACTTTAATGCAAATGGGAGCACTCAGAACAATGCATTCATCTGCCCAGGAAGTCTCTATGGCTATGACGTCATGTTGGTTTTGGACAGGCTCCACCAAGTGTCACTTCTGCTCTGCTGGAATGACCCAACTTAGAAGGCTGTCCATGTACAGATATGTGCTCCTCATGCCTAGTGAGAGGCAGGGGAAAAGCCTGATCGGCAATGTAAACAACAATTGCAAATTAAAGTATTTTTAGATACTTGTCATTAGTGAGCAGGTAGGGGGGTAAGAAAAAGCTAAAAGATGACTACTAGTAGACGGCAGACTTTTGGTTTCGAAACAGGACCTTTCAGCTGGGAGTCAAATACCACTAACCACGAGGCTAGACTATCAGGCCTCCAGAAAAACATGTAATTGCTGTATACCCGTCATATTCTATTGTCCTTTAGCAGACCCTGATCCAAAGTGACTTACAGTGAATTATATGCATGTGATTAATGAGCACGTAGGGCAGTTAGACCTATTGCTCAAGGGTGCCGACAAGCAGGTAGGCCATAGTCATTGGGGGTTCGAACCTAGAACCTTTCTGCTGGGAGGCAAACATCCTAACCACCAGGCTATTCTGCCCCCCCTCTTCTCTCCATATCAATGAATAAATCATTATAATAAAAACATTTAAACATAAAACTGTGCACACAATACAAATATGCAAATAACAGAAAAACATGCAGTAAAAGCACCGATTAAAAACAAAGGGCAGCGTTAATTAAAAGCCTAAGTCTATAAAAATGTGTATTTAAGAGAGATTTGAAAGAAGTGATACTGCATGGCTATAGGCACTGATGATGTGTGCGTTGTCCTCCAGGCCTGCAGGTGGTGCTCAAGTCCATCATGAAGGCCATGATTCCTCTGCTGCAGATAGGGTTGCTCCTGTTCTTTGCCATCCTCATGTTCGCCATCATTGGCCTGGAGTTCTACATGGGCAAATTCCACACCGCCTGTTTTGACAATTACACAAGTAAGTGAGTGTGTGTTTTGTGTGTGTGTATATAGTCTATATAGTTTTTTTTTATTAATACAGTGAATGAATGTTATAATTGCAACAATAGATGATAATAATGTATTATATTAAATCATAGGGTCATGGTGTGTTGGTGCTATAAAGGAAAAGAAAAGGCAACTGTACAGGATACAGGATATTATACAAAATTAACATAAGAATAAGAAACAACAGCAACCGACAAACAGGCAGAAACTATGGACCCTAAATACATAGAACACAGGTGAACACAACCACTCATTAAAACAGGTGACGTTCATTTGACTCATGAGGGAAAACAAGTAGTTTTTAAAAATGTTTTATGAAGTTTTCCCACAATTCCCTGAATCTTGCTATGATTGGCTGGTGACGCGAGGTTAAAGATGGTTAAGTTTAGGTATCAGGTTATAGATGGTTACATTTAGGTATTAGGCTTGATATGGTTATGGTTAAGGTCAGGTTAGAGGTGGTTATATTTAGTAAGCAGTGTATCGCCAGGCACCTGACAGGTGAGTTTCATGTCTTTCTCTCCCACCCCCCCTACCTCAGAGGACGTGCGGGAGGAGTTCCCGTGTGGCCTGGAGGCCCCGTCTCGCCTGTGTCCAGAGGGAACCACGTGTAGGGAGTACTGGTTGGGGCCCAACTACGGCATCACCCAGTTCGACAACATCCTGTTTGCCATCCTCACTGTCTTCCAGTGCATCACCATGGAAGGCTGGACTGAGCTCCTCTACTATGTAAGAGCCTGTTCCGTGTTTGTGGAGGAATACTGTTTTTGTGGTGGTTGATATTGCAGCAAAATCGCTGATATCGATTTATCCGAGAAATTATGAAAAATCGAAGTTCACGTCAGATTTTGTCAGGGTGGCACGCGAGGAGGCCAATCAACATTGTGTGTTACATGTCACTCTGAAGGACTAGTAGGTGTAGTTTTTCTTTGAAGGTGATACAATGACTTTGCGTGGCAAGGGTTCAGTTGGGGGTGGTCCAGATTTAAACTGGAACCCATTATTAGTAAGGCTGTGGGAAAAGGAATATAATAATTCATAGGTAAAGAAGGTAAAAACCTTGCTCTGCCATGGTGGGGAAAGCTAAGCTCTATAACAAAGCACTATCCCAGCATGCACTTGTCTTCTACTGGCCGTCATGCATGTGTTGGCCCTATCTGATTAGATATGGTCGTGGCACAATACTGACTAACTTAATGTCGTCTGCTCAAAACCAATACAGTATCAAACTGTAAAATGTGCTACTCTTTGCCGAATACCATAGGACAGTTCTATAAAGCATTGGATTTTTAAATGTAAGTCACAGGTGAGTGTATTGTATGTGTCAACGTGTACTTGTCTACATGTTGATATAATGGATTCAACTCCGAGAAGAATCAATTTTCTTTCCATTTGTAATAACTATTTTTGTTGTAGGCAGCACAAATCTCAGACAATGGCCACATCATCACTGTATGCAAAGAGAAATGATGGTGGAGCAGGTCTCCTGGTACCAGGCTTACGGTTTTGTTGCGTCACACTCGTTGTTTTTAAGAACATGAACTTTGTCTGTATACAGCCGCTCCTCACCAAGAGAGCTGTTCCTCTCTCTCTGTCGGTGGCAGCTGTTGCCATGGAGACCAGAGGTAGATGAGGGTCATTGAGTGTTCTCTCCCTCTCTCTCTCTTACTCTTGCTTGCTAAGTCTACCTCGTTTTGCCGTCCCCCTCCCGGTTTTCCTTCCTTGCTACCATCAGATTTTCTCCCCATTTTTCCCCCATCCATCTTTTTCTTTTCTCCGTTGGTCCTTCAGTCCCTCTTTCATTCCCTCCTTACCTCCTCCATCTGGCAATATCTAATATCTTCCCCCACCCCTCGCTATACCTTCCATTCTTATGGTAAGCCTTTCTCGTCCATCCCTCACTCCCACCCAATCTCATCCTCTCTCTCTCTCTCTCTCTCTCTCTCTCCCCACCTCTGCCTGTCTGTCTTTCTCTTGTTCTGTCCCTCTTTTTCTTTCTCTGTCTCGCTCTTTCTGTCTTTCTCCCTCTCTGCCCCCCCCTCCTCTCTCTCTCTCTCTCTCTCTCTCTCTCTCTGGTCCTCTCTTTTTCTGTCCATCTCTATGCTGCTCTATATTTAAAAAGCCCTGCTCAGCCAAAGTTATTCTGGCAGCTGCTGAGGAGGGAAACGATAAAAGTTTAATGTCTGCTGCACATTAGGTACAAAGCAACAGACACACAGTACATTCAGACAGGAAGGAATGAGGGAGGGAGGGAGGGAGGGAGGGAGGGAGGGAGGGAGGGAGGGACGGACGGACGGACGGACGGACGGACGGACGGACGGGAAGGAAGGAAGGAAGGAAGGAGGGAAGGAGGGAAGGAGGGAAGGAAGGAGGGAAAAAAGGAAGGTAAGGAAGAAGGGAAAAAAGGAAGGTAAGGAAGAAGGGAAAAAAGGAAGGTAAGGAAGAAGGGAGGGAGGAAGGGAAAGAGGGAGGTAAGGGAAGGAGGAAAAGGAAAGAATTAAGGGAGATCGAATGAAGTAAAGGATGGAAGGAACAAGGAAGGGTAGAACTCGATAGATGGTTAAAAAAGGACTTGGAAGGGAGAGGAAGAAGGGAGTAGAAACGCTAGAGTGATAAACGAAGAGGAAGGGTGGGGGGGGGGGGGGGGGTGATTACATCTATTATTGAGTGAGCCGAGAGCCATCCCAACAGTTAAGGGTAGTATGTACTTACTTATGTAGAATGCATTAAGGGGACATCATGATAACATCACTGGACTGTTGTTTACATTAAGCTAAGATACAAACACTAACAAAAAACAAAAATCCTAACCAGGGGCGGACTGGGAACAAAAATCGGCCCTGTCAATTTTGTCCTGGACCAGCCTTGGAGTTGCGCGATTGTTGACCGGGGGGGGGGGGCGGGGGGGGTGCTGCGCGATTGTTGACAGGGGGTGGGGGGGGGGGGTGCTGCGCGATTGTTGACGGGGGGGGGGGGGCGCGATTGTTGACGGGGGTGGGGGGGGGGGTGCTGCGCGATTGTTGATGGGGTTTTTCAAAAATAAAAATACAAAATCGGAAGAAAAAAAAAAAGAAATCCGAGGCCACCGGCCCACATGTGGACCGGCCCACCGGGCATTTGCCCGGTTGTACAGATTACCAGTCCGAGCCTGATCCTAACTTATTTTCTTGAAAAAAAATGTTTCTTAGCATCTGTACGTGGCCTGGTTTTAGTCGAATGTGTTGAAGGGAATTCAGTTGATGGACAGATTGGTGAAGACGCTAACAAATGCTGCCGCATGGTTCGACAAAATGTAAGCTAGCGGGTAATTGATTTAACCTTCATTTACCTGGATTAACCTTTAGTTACCAAATGTTCTGTTTGGTAGGTTTCCAGCATGTCTTTGGCTATTTCAGATACATTAGTTGAACAAACTGAAAACAGTCCTGCTGCATGTTATAGCCTACTGTCTGTTATAGTAAGCATAATTTTGTTTACTAAATATAGGTGGAAGCTGTTTATTAACCTCTGGGGAGATTACCAAAGAACAGATGATAATGATGAACATTTTATTTTTATTTTTCTGTGAATGTGTGTGTGTGTGTGTGTGTGTGTGTATGTGTGTGTGCATGTGTACAGAGCGATGATGCCTCAGGGAGTGCATGGAACTGGATGTACTTTGTTCCTCTTATCATCATCGGCTCCTTCTTCATGCTCAACCTGGTGCTTGGTGTTCTGTCCGGGTGAGTCACACACACACTTATCTGGGATCCACAAGTTCGACCACGCTATTGCCCAATTTCTGGGGGGAAACTGTACAGTGCCTGGGCGGAAAACCAGGAAGTGTGAGGGGCGGAGTGACACAGTGTTTCCTTTTTTTTGTTAGAGATATTCTTCCAAAGAGAAACTCGCAAGTGACAAGACGGAGGTTTCAGAAGACGATTTTAACAAATGTATTTCTACAGTTGCCAGATACTACACACACACACACACACACATACGGAGTGTGTTCCAGAACGCATGCACTTAGTAACCTCATAAAATTGAACGCCACGGATAAAATGTGTTTAATTCGTTTTTTTAATCTTCTTTCGACTGGAAGAAAATAAGAAGAGCCGTTTTATGATTTGTTAATTTTCATTATTTTACCCCTCTATGCTACTTGGTTGTATGCACACACACACGCGTGTGTGTCTCTGTGTGTATTGTTTATGTTGTGTGTTGTGTCCATCTGAAGGGAGTTTGCCAAAGAGAGGGAGCGTGTGGAGAACAGGAGCGAGTTCCTGAAACTCCGCAGACAGCAGCAGATCGAGAGGGAGCTCAACGGATACCTGGAGTGGATCTGTAAAGCAGGTAGGGGGGATGGAGGGACAAGAAGGAAGGAGGGAGGGGGAGGGAGGGAGGGATGAAGGAATGACAGAGAACTGAATGGCTACCTGGAGTGGCTCTGTAAAGCAGGTAGAGGGAGAGGAAGGAGGGAGGGAGGGGAGGGAGGGATACCGTGTATAGTTAATGATGTAGTAGACAAATACATATTTACCGCTGATTTAAATTGCTTTATTTTCATTGGAATAAAAAATGCACAAAAGTTTATTTTTCTTGCTCGTCTCACTACTCTGAATCAGAGATCCTTTGTACAAGAAATGCAATCTGTATGAGCTGAAACCGAAGCTTTCTTTCTGAATGTTTTGCATACAGTACTACATAAGTAGACCTGTAATATACCTGTGAAAACATGTCCAAATACAAAGATGTAATTGGACCTATTCAGCCCTATAAACTGTCCTATGCCCTGCATGAGGACAATCAGGGGTGGTTGTTGGCTGTCCTATCGCCTGCATGAGGACATTCAGGGGTGGTTGTTCATGTTACATTTAACAGTATGTTGTGCAGGTGTTGATTTGGTGTCTCTTTATTGCAGAAGAGGTCATTCTGGCTGATGATGAAAATGATGGCGAATACGACGGTATACATTCACTCACGTGTGTGTGTGTGTGTGTGTGTGTGTGTGTGTGTGAACACTACATACAGCATGTGTGTATATTAGCCTTGTGGCGTACACCCAGGATGTGAAACGTGTTAACCGCACTGTTTGTCCTCTGCAGGCTCCCGTAGGAGAGCCACCAAGAACCACAAGAACAAGGCAGAGCTTCTCAACCCTGAGGAGGGGGATGGGGACCTGGCAGTAGGTAAGACAAGATACACACATACAGACTCGTACATGCACAGACAGATGACGAATGGACAGAGAACAGCCCAGTTATTTCTTTAACCAGATTTTTTTTACCCTGTATAAAGTTTTGAAAACATCTGTAACTGCTGTTCTACCTCCATACATTTAATGATACACATACTGTTTTTGGGTGATGCACGGCAGCCAGAACCCTGGCTCTCACAGTGGAGAGGTGAGTAATGATTAGAGACTAATCAGAGACATGGGGATGATTAGGTGGCCATGTTGGGAAGGACACAAGGGCATTGAGTTGGCATCCCTACTCTTGCAACCATTGGGTCTTCAGTGAGTCAGGACCTCGGTTTATCGTCTCATCTGAAAGACAGTGCACTTTGACAGAGTCGCCGCCTCTGTCCTGGGGTGTTGAGGATATTATGTACACCAGAGGGATGAGCACCCGCTACAGGCTGTCCAACACCTCTACCAGCATCATCTGGTCTCCCATCCAAAGATGGACCAGACTAGCCCTGCTTAGCTTCCAGAGAAACCAGCAGTGCAAGGCAGGTAGCCATGGTGCTTCCACAATAGACTGTCCATTAAACTAGCTTGCTAATCAAAGCTGACCAATCAGTACAAAGAGCAGTACACCAGAGCCCTTTCAATTTAAATAACTCCTGGTTGGATGGCTCCTAATTGGATGGCTCCTGATTGGAAGCATCCTAATTGGATGGCTTCTAATTGGACAACTCCTGATTGGTTCTCCTGCGGCCCCTGATAGGTTCTCCATTTGCCCGCGCGAGCCTGAAGAGCTCCAAGCTGGAGGGCTCCAACTTCGACCGGCGGGAGCGCCGGCTGCGCTTCTTCATCCGTCACGTGGTGAAGACGCAGACCTTCTACTGGACAGTGCTGTGTCTGGTGGGCCTTAACACGCTGTGTGTTGCTGTGGTGCATTACGACCAGCCAGAACCCCTCTCCGACTTCCTGTGTGAGTAGACAAATATACCTGCATGCACGTATGAACACACACACAGAAAAATAGCTGCATCCACCCTACTACTACACGCACACACACACACACACACACACACACACACGCACACACACAAATACACCTGCACACACACTTACACACATACAAATAACTCATATCACACACACAAAACCACACGTAAACTGTCAAATGAACACACACACACGCACACAAATATAGTCACCAAACAGTCTTGAAACAGTTGATGGGTCTATACATCTCTGATGCCACATACAAATATTTATGATAGAGATGCACTGTGGTGGCCAGGCCTAGAGATGGATGGATGGGCAAATCGATGTGCAAGATAGAGACACATGGAGCGGTGACACACAGATGAATGAAGGACTAGTTTAATTGATGGTCTCTGTCGCCCCACCCCCCCCACACACACACACACTTTCTTGCCTCTTATAGATTTTGCAGAATTCATTTTCCTGGGGATCTTCTTGTCCGAGATGTTCATCAAAATGTACGGCCTAGGGAAGCAGGCCTACCTCAACTCCTCCTTCAACTGCTTTGACTGCATCGTGAGTCACACAGCCGACTGTACCCACTACCCTGTACCCTTTACCCAGTACCCAGTATCCAGTACCCTGTACCCTATACCCAGTACCCAGTATCCAGTACCCTATACCCAGTACCCTGTACCCTTTACCCAGTAACCAGTACCCTGTACCCTGTACCCTTTACCCAGTACCCAGTATCCAGTACCCTGTACCCTATACCCAGTACCCTGTACCCTTTATCCAGTAACCAGTACCCTGTACCCTGTACCCTTTACCCAGTACCCAGTATCCAGTACCCTGTACCCTATACCCAGTACCCTTTACCCAGTAACCAGTACCCTGCACCCTGTACCCTTTACCCAGTACCCAGTAACCAGTACCCTGTACCCTATACCCAGTACCCTGTACCCTTTACCCAGTAACCAGTATCCGGAACCCAGTACCTTGTTCCTCTCTATACTATGTGTCCTACCTGCGGCAGGCGATGTGGCTCACGCATTGGGCTCCACAGCCATCAGAGGAGTCACAACCAATGAGGACGAAGAAGACGTCATCATTTAGCTTAGCTTAACCAAGTACATCGTACTCTGTACCCAGTACATTGTACCCAGTAACCAGCACCCTGTACCACAACCCAAGTACCCTGTACCCTTTACCCAGTACCCTCTACCCTGTACCCAGTCACCAGTACCCAGTACCCTGTACCTCTCTTTAACCATTATCCAGTACCCTATCTACTTTTACTTTGCTTTTGTGTGATGTCCACAAAAGCAACCTCTTCCTTCAATTGTATAATTACTAATTATGTGTGTGTGTGTGTGTGTGTGTGTGTGTGTGTGTGTGTGTGTGTGTGTGTGTGTGTGTGTACCAGGTGATCTGTGGCAGTATATTTGAGGTGCTGTGGTCCATCATCCAGCCTGGGACCTCGTTTGGGATCAGTGTGCTGCGAGCCCTCAGGTTACTGAGGATCTTCAAAGTGACCAAGTGAGTCTGTCTGTGTGTATGTCTGTGTGTGTGTGTCTGTCTATCTGTCTCTCTCTCTGTCTGTCTGTCTGTCTGCACAGTTGACTGTCTGTCTGTCTGACTCTCTACCTGTCTGTCTGACTCTCTGCCTGTCTGTCTGTCTCTGTCTGTCTGTCTCTCTCTGTATGACTCTCTGCCTCTCTGTCTGTCTGTCTGTCTGACTGACTCTCGGTCTGTCTGTCTCTGTCTGTGTCTCTCTCTGTCTGTCTGCCTGTCTGACTCTCTGCCTGTCTGTCTGTCTGTCAGGTACTGGGCGTCTCTGAGGAACCTGGTGGTGTCTCTGCTCAACTCCATGAAGTCCATCATCAGCTTGCTCTTCCTACTCTTCCTCTTCATTGTCGTGTTCGCCCTGCTGGGCATGCAGCTCTTCGGGGGACAGTCAGTCATCAGTCTTTCTTTCTTTCTTTCTTTCTTTCTTTCTTTCTTTCTTTCTTTCTTTCTTTCTTTCTTTCTTTCTTTCTTTCTTTCTGTCTTCCTTTCTTCTTATCTTTAGTTCATTCTTTTATATTTTCTTTCTTCTTATCTTTCATTCTTTCTTTCTTCTTATCTTTCTGTCTTTCTTTCTTTTTATCTTTTGTTCATTCTTTCATTCTTTCTTTCTTCTTAACTTTCTTTCTTTCTTCTTATCTTTTGTTCATTCTTTCATTCTTTCTTTCTTCTTATCTTTCATTCTTTTTTCTTTCTTCTTATCTTTTATTCTTTCTTTGTCTTTTTCTTTCTTTCTTCCTATTTTTCTTTTGTTCTCCTCCTGTTTTCCATTGGACTAAATGATGAAGAATGAATACTTGTTCCGTAAAGTTACTGTAGTGTATAATAATTATTATTAAATCAAGTAAATGTACATTTACGGCACTATTCACAATTCTGACTGCCTTGCCCTTTTATCGCTCTCTCTCTCTCTCTCTCTCTCTCTCTCTCTCTCTCTCTCTCTCTCTCTCTCTCTCTCTCTCTCTGTGTGTGGCTGGCTCTACCCGCTAGGTTTAATTTTGAGAATGGCACTCCACCGACCAACTTTGATACCTTCCCTGCAGCTATAATGACAGTGTTTCAGGTGAGGTTGACACACACATGCAGGCACGCACATATACACACACTACACACAGATACACTCACTAGTCATGTAGACACACACGTACACATGGAGGGATAGAGAGGGATGGCAAGATAAAATATATAGAAATGAGTATACTCAAAACAAATCATGAAATCGAATTGCTTATCTTATGTGTGTGTGTGTGTGTGTGTGTACCTGCGTGTAGATCCTGACGGGTGAGGACTGGAACATGGTGATGTATGACGGCATCAAGTCTCAGGGTGGAGTCAACAAGGGCATGGCCTTTTCCATCTTCTTCATCGTCCTTACACTCTTCGGCAACTGTATCCTTTAACATGGTGAATTATGACCTTCATAAACTTGCTAATCATAACTTTGTGTTAGTAGGCTAGACTAGGCCTATTACTAGGAATTATAAGTCAGCATTATACCTGGCTGTCGGTTACCTCAAACGGGGTGAATTTGACAAGCAGTTTCACCGGAAGATGGAGCAACAGCTTGAGAATGGCCATAACATCATATTTCATGTTTTTTTCTCCATATTTTGCATGTATGCCGATATAGTTTGCAGCATAATTTTACTCATTCGCTTATCTTACCTGCTTTTTAAGTTTGTGGAGTAAGAAATAAATCCGCTAGCTCTTTATACCTCACTTTCATCAATATTTATATAGCCTAAGCTTTGTGCACATATCGACAAATAAATACAATAATAACAAAATAATAAATAATAATAAATAAAATAAATACAAATAAAACCATAAAGGTAGGGCTAATTTTGGGGAAAAGAAAAAACAGAGAATTCAATCTAGTATTCAATTGAGAATTTAAAGTCAACAAATCCAATTCAATGTATGCTAAAGGTAATTCATTAATACTGACACAGACAGGGGCCATCACAATTTTTTTTAACTAGCTCACTCACGGTGATAAGACTAGCTGCCATTTTAACACCTTCACTATCATAGTCTCGTGCCTCATGCTCAAGCACATCCCACTGATTTTCTGACCTCAGATCTAATTCTCTAGCCTTCAATGACAGCAGCGAACAATAAGCACGACCTCAGATCAGTGGCAGTTAGAGAAATTCGAATAAGTGTGAAAAATATGAAACAAGCGCTTGTAACGAGAGACATATTTTGAGATGGTATTGATATTGGCACCGTCATCATTTTATACAACCGTAATATACTGTTCTATCGGAAAATCACCCAACCCTATCCAACAGACAGCTGCCCTGTGCAGCACAAATCTGTTCTACCTTTGACTCTGTCGCATTCAGACACTCTGCTCAACGTCTTCTTGGCCATCGCTGTGGACAATCTGGCCAACGCCCAGGAGCTGACAAAGGTAAATGAGTCATTCCACAAACCGGTACGATTTGGACTTTGACATTTTACATTTTTTACCAAAATGTATTACTTTTCTGAACACCCCACAACATTATGGACATAGTCAACTTCCAGAAAAACATATTTTCCCATCTCAGACATCAAATCCCTATTATTATTATTAGCCATTTCTTTATGATATGGGCACTATTAGTCTTCAACCTCATTATGCACACTATGGAAGCTGTCTGAATATGATTATAACATGTATTTGTAATGAAATCCAAATGTTCCTATTAATCAGATGTCCCTCACACTAATTAAATAATTGCAAATATAAAAATTACATATAATCTTCCACTTTTGCTATACTAAAGCCTGGAATTGGCACTTTTTGTGACAGTGACCTCATCATTTTTGAACAAAGATGTGGTTTAACTTCAGAATTTGAACTAAAATCAATATTCTTGATTGCTCTAAACATTTCTGACAAAGTTAAACAAACATTAAATTATTTTTTTGTGAACTTAAAAAAATAATTAATAAAAATATAGGTGACGAGGTTGAGACTAGGGTAATGGGATTGAAAATGGTAGTAGGGTTTAAGAGACAAATACAGCTTAACATATAAAGTTGTTTTTTACTCTTTAATTCACTGTAAGATTTTCTATAAACATTGTATTTCATTATGTAACCATTTAATTACGACAATAGGTATAAACTGCAATTGAACTGAGGTTTATTAACCCAACTGCAGGAAAAACAACAATGAAAAAAACCAACATAGTATACTGCGGCAGACGCCACACGCCACATAAGTGTTTTTTCTGGGCTGCTCCGACAAAGGACACAGGTAGATGTAGTAGAATATATCCATTTATTGGAGACAGTAAGATGGTACATGCTGCCATGACAGTGGCTCCTGAGTGTGTGTGGTGATAGCTGGTTTATCCTGGGTGCCATGATTGCTCTGCACCACAGGTGTGCAGCCCCACCCAGCCCAGAGTCTAATCAGTGTGACTCAGGCCAGGTGAGGCTGTAGACCAGCTATCAACACACACACTCCACACATACATTAAAACATTGTATACGGACTGAATAGGTAATCAAAATAAAACATAACGTGTGTGTGTGCATGCACCTTTAATTGCCGTTGACCGTGGTGAATTCTTCTTTATATATTTTTCTTTGTTTTCTTTGTTTGTCCAGTCTTTCCTAAAGTTTTTCTATTTTCTTATTTAACCTCTTTCTTTCTTTTATTTTGTTCTTCCCCTCCACATGTTGCCTACAAACACAATCAATAAATGAGTGAGAAATGGATATGATGGAAACAGGAAAAAAAACATGGGAAAAATGATGAAAGAAATCAGGGCTTTAGATACATACACTTTGTAGGTAAAAGATCTTAGAAAAAAGGAATCCGGTGGATGATTTCTGCCAACAGCCATCAACCGGATCCTTTTTCAGTTAGTAAAACTATGACATGCAACCTCAACAACTAATAGTACTTATTCCTCTACACTCAACCTAGTAATTTTCTAACTCTTCTAACACTCGACCACCTCTGCCTTTCTGCTGCTGTTGTTGGTGCCATCATGGACTCATCGACGTCTGCTTATTATGACTGTGTTTGAAAAAGGATAACAAGATGCACTTCACTAATGCACATGCACACACACACACACACGGACACGTGCACACACACACGCACACACACACACAGCTTTAACATGGAAATGTACATTCAACATGCATGTGGTATAAGAATGTTGATCAAATATAATAATTCATTTAAATAATTGGATAACATCACAACCAAAGTGTTAAAAACACAATCTCACAACCCTGTTATGAACAAACAAGTAACGGGGTTGAGTGTGATGGGGTTGTGAATTTTGGCTCAAGATGGAGAACATGACATGGCATGCATGAGATTAAGAAATCATATATATTGTTGAAATAACAGTTACTTTTCACAAGAAATAGTTTTCTATCTTTATTTTGTGTAACAGGGTTGAGTTGTTGAGCTTGACGACCACAATATCACAACATAAATGACTGAAATGTAGTTATAAAGGAAGGTGGTAACTTACCTGTTTTTGCACCATGTTAAAAAGAATTATTTGATGTCACTCCTAGTTGATGATGTCACATAAGGATCAGTTCATTATTTTTATGGGGGAGATTGATTTGTGTAACAGGGTTGAGGAGCTACAGAGTTACGGAACTAAATAATGTGATTTTAATGAATAATCATGAATTGATTAAGAAAAAAAACATTACCAGCAAAAAAGCACAGATAGATGTGTATGTGAATGGCAAAATGTATGGACTTTTTTCTAATTTTATTTGTCATATCCCAAGTACATTTTCCTCGAAGGCCACTAGGGACATGACAAAATAGGTGGTGTCACCTGAAAAAACAAGATAATTTCTGATATAAAGATACAATTAATGTAAAGTTATGACACTTTATTAAAGGGGACATTTCAATTGATATAAAAAGCTTTTAAAAATAGTTTTTGGTGACCCATTAGATGAAATACACTTAAAAAGGTCAGAGGTCAGAATCATACCGGTTTCGTCGAATGACTCAAATGCTGATCCCTGTCTCTCCTCTCATCTTTTTCCGCTTTCCCTAAACATAAGAGCCGGTATAGTGTAATAGTGTAATTATGATTGTTGTCATTTAGCAGATGCTTCAAGGTCAAACTCTGTTTGGAGTTGATGGCATACTGGTCTAACTCCAAAGTCCAACTTAATTAGACCAATTGAGAATGCAAATTCTGGACCAATGATGTAAATGGTCAAACTTGGTGGAAACAGAGTTGACGTTGCATACAGACACATTTTTTCACAACAGGTATATGAGGCAGTACTCACTTACATAAAAAATACCTGAACTTGATGCTTCCCCTTTAACAACAAGCTTTACGAAAAATATGAGTGTAATGACTCCCTTTCCATTTCCTCATACTTACATCTCTCTCTCTCTCTCTCTCTTTCTCTCTCTCTCTCTCTCTCTCTCTCTCTCTCTCTCTCTCTCTCTCTCTCTCTCTCTCTCCAGGATGAACAAGAGGAAGAGGAGGCGGCTAGCCAGAAGGCCGCCCTCCAGAAGGCCAAGGAGGTTGCGGAAGTCAGCCCTCTCTCTGCCGCTAATCTCTCCATTGCCGCGTAGGTCTCTCTCTATCTATCTATCTATCTATCTATCTATCTATCTATCTATCTATCTATCTATCTATTCAACCCACAACTGAGACAGACATCAGGAAAATAACAAATGAATACAGTTCCCACCAGCTGAGGGTAGGTATCAATCACCACCTCAGCCAATCAAAAAAGAACAGGTGCCATAACCAAGACTGTTGCTGATAACGTTCCCTGAGGTTTGGTTTTACTGTGAGCTCAGAACTCATTAATACTCACTTCCCAGATGTTTGTGTCCACATGTGGCAGCATTGTTTTTGTATTTGTTAGTGTTTTTATTTTGTTTTTTCTCAACAGACTGCCAGTCCCCACATAGACGAACCGTATGTCATTATGATGTTCTTTTTCCAATTTAGAAAAATATGGTATTCATTCTCAACATGGACATTTTCCATGCAACATATCCTCATACGATTGTTCGTGCATAATCCTATGAATGTCTAGCGATCAGTGTGCCTGTGCAAGCCTGTGCAGTGCAGAACAAAAATATCTCACTTTTGTAAGATATCATACGAATGAGACCAGACTGTTCCATGTTGACAATGAAAAATGGAAATGCTCTATGTTCAGAAAAAATACCATATTTTTCAAAATTACATTTATCTAAGAGCTCACAGTGTTGAAAATCAATTGTCATTATTATGTATGTTAAATGAAAGTAAATTAAAGACAACCACCTCAATTTGAACAGTTAGGTATAATGGCTCTATATGCTCTGATATATACAACTGTTGACTGTCCTGTTAGGTCAGGACACACGCACATGCACACATAGCCAGCACATGTGTTTGAACTGGGTAAGTTTTCCTCTGGTCTCTGATTCAAGAGTGAAGACCTTTGATCTCCTCTTTTCTCCAGAATCACACACATACACACACACACACACACACACACACACACACACACACACACACACACACACACACACACACACACACACACACACTTCTACCGGTTTTAGTAACAAAAGCATCCACACACACCATTGCTTTGAAGCTGTAGCTCTTTGATATTTAGCTTAGCCTCGGTCATGTCTGTTCATTCAACACATGCACACGTTCAGTACACCGGTTCTTTGGTGAATACAGTATGTGCTGACTGTAAGTATAAGACTGTAAGTACTATACTTATACCTATACTGATACTGTTGAGATTGTGATTGAGTAATAGTAGTATGTACTATAACACTTTAGGGCAGGGGCGGACTGGGAACAAAAATCGGCCCGGGGAATTATGTCCCGGACTGGCCCTGGGGTTGTGCGATTGTTGACCGGGGGGGGGGGGGGGGGGTGGTGCTGCGCGATTGTTGACGGAGGGGGGGGGGGTGGTGCTGCGCGATTGTTGAGGGAGGGGGGGGGGGGGGGGGGGGGGGGGGGGGGGTGGTGCTGCGCGATTGTTGAGGGAGGGGGGGGGGGTGGTGCTGCGCGATTGTTGATGGAGGGGGGGGGGGGGATGCTGCGCGATTGTTGACGGGGGGGGGGGGGGGGGGTGCTGCGCGATTGTTGACGTTGTTGCCGGGGGGGGGGGGGGGGGGGGGGGCTACGCGATTGTTGCCGGGGGGGGGGGGGGGGGGGGATTTTGCCCGGTATGCCCAATGGCCAGTCCGTCCCTGCTTTAGGGTACAAAGGACTCTAAGTTTCTTTGAGTACTTTGAGCGAAAAAGTTACTGTAGTAAACTGAAGGAAGGGAGAAAGTTTGAACATGCCAAGTATGATTATATGTTGGAAAACATATAAGTGGTGCGTACAGGTAGGTAAAATATTCTTACCAGTCCAGATCGGGGAAAAGGAAGACAACAGCAGTGGTGGGGAGTGACCCAAGACCACTAGAGATTAGAAGAACCAGCAGAACAATAAATAGGACTACTCTTTTTGTAGCAGAAATTGCATTCTGTGGTGTGGTGTGTCCTTGTGTCTGTCTGCATATGACTGCACGTGCTGATGTGTGTATATAAGTGCATGTGAAAGGTTTGATTCCAAAATTAATAGATAGTATAGGCCATTCTTCCATTTTGTCTGTTTTGCTCGAAACACCTGAAATAACGACAAGCTTTAGAGGCCCGTTCTAGCAAAAAAACAGGAGAGGATAGAGGAACAAAGGAAATAAATGTACAAAAGAGTGATGGAAAATGTTTTATAATGAAAGAGTTTTGAAGAGAGAAGAGGAACAATAATTTAACTCTAAAATGCAACTTCACTCTATGTGTTTTATTTTGTTCTGTGCGTAAGTTTGGTTTAGTCTAGTCTGGTCTAATATGGTTTAGTGTTGTTATTTTCAAGTCTAGTCCAATTTAGTTCAGCTTATTTTAGTCTTGTTAGGTCTAGACTAGTTTAGTTTGGTCTAGTTTGCCCTAGTCTAGTCTCGACTAGTTTAGTCTAGTGTGTTGTGATTGTGGGTGGATGTCTTGTGGTTTTGTTCCATGTGTTTGTCTCTAGTCTAGTCTAGTGCACTCTCATCTAGTCTCATCTAGTCCACTCTTGTCTAGTCTAGTCTACACTTGTCTAGTCTAGTCTAGTCTACGCTCATCTAGTCTAGTCTAGGTTACTCTCGAGTCTGGTCTAGTCCATGTCTCATCTAATCTAGTCTAGTCTTGTCTAATCCACGTCTCGTCTAGTCTAGTCTACTCTCCTCTAGTCTAGTCTAGTCAACTTTCATCTAGTCTAGTCTAGTCTACTCTCTGGTCTGGTCTAGTCCACGTCTCATCTAATCTAGTCCACTCTAGTCTAGTCTTGTCTAATCCACATCTCGTCTTGTCTAATCCATGTCTCGTCTAGTCTACTCTCTTCTAGTCTTGTCTAGTCTACTCTCGTCTGAGTCTAGTCTTGTCTAGTCTGCTCTCATCTAGTTTCATCTAGTCTACTCTCATCTAGTCTACTCTCGTCTAGTCTAGTCTCGTCTAGTCTGCTCTCATCTAGTTTCATCTAGTCTACTCTCGTCTAGTCTAGTCTTGTCTAGTCTACTCTCTTCTAGTCTCTTCTCGTCTTCTACTCTCGTCGTCTACTCAGGTCTATTCTACTCTCGTCTAGTCTACTCTAGTCTAGTCTCGTCTAGTCTGCTCTCATCTAATTTCTTCTAGTCTACTCTCATCTCGTCTAGTCTCGTCTAGTCTGCTTTCGTCTAGTCTACTCCGGTCTATTCTACTCTTGTCTAGTCTACTCTAGTCTAGTCTTGTCTAATCCACTCTCATCTAGTTTCATCTAGTCTACTCTCATCTAGTCTAGTCTCGTCTAGTCTACTCTTGTCTAGTCTACTCTTGTTATTCTAGTCTTGTCTAGTCTGCTCTCATTTAGTTGCATCTAGTCTCTCGTCTCGTCTAGTCTAGTCTACTCTCTTCTAATCTCGTCTACTCTCATCTAGTCTACTCTCATCTATTCTACTCTTGTCTAGTCTACTTTAGTTTAGTCTTGTCTAGTCTTCTCTCGTCTACTCTCATCT
>JAOPHQ010002282.1:335000-350000 GCA_030340625.1 Merluccius polli
GAAACAAACTGATGTCTGTTATGCTCTCCCCTGCTTCCTCTCTCTCTTACCTCCCCTCTCCCCTACCTGGCCTCTTTCCTACCTCCTCTTCCCTCCCCTTCCCTCTACCTACCCTCTCTCATACCTCCTCCCCCCTACCTCCCTTCTCTCCTACCTCCTCTTCCCTTCCCTCCCTCCTACCTCCTCTCTCCTACCTCCTCTTCCTTTCCCTCTCCCCTACCTCCCTTCTCTCCTACCTCCTCTTCCCTCCCCTCTTTCCTCCCTCCCCTCCCTCCTACCTCCTCTCTCTCCTGCCTCCTCTCCCCTACCTCCCCTCTCTCCTACCTCCTCTTCCCTCCCCTCTCCCCTACCTCCTCTCTCTCCTGCCTCCTCTCCCCTACCTCCCCTCTCTCCTACCTCCTCTTCCCTCCCCTCTCCCCTACCTCCTCTCTCACCTACCTCCTCTTCCCTCCCCTCTCCCCTACCTGCCCATGCTCTCTGGTCTCTGGTTTGCAGTAAGGATCAGCAGAAGAACAACATGAAAGGTGTAAATAAGTCGGTTTGGGAGCAGCGCACCAAGGAGCTGAGGAAACAGACGCTGGCGTCAAGTCGCGAAGCGCTCTACAACGAGCTGGACCCCGACGACCGCTGGAAGGCAAGGGATGGAGGGAGGGAGGAGCCTAACAATGTAAACAAGGCAACCGCAAATGGGCCTTTCTTGTGCTATCCATACACAAGCAGCGGCCATCACCAATCATCAATCAATCAATCAATCAATAGTGATAATGAGAGGAGTGGATATGGATTTTCTAAGGGTTGAGTGTGTCAAGTGTTATTGGATGTTTGGATTTAGATTTGGATGAATAATGTACAATCAATATTTCCATAGTGAATTCTGCCTTCCCTTTGCCCATTCTACTACTTATTTGTACCAACAAATTATTTTTTCTACATTTTCCCTTCCCTCTTCCTTTATTTTTGGCCCCATCTCCCCTCCCTGCTGCTATATCTTCCACACATCCATCTTTTCTTCTCCTCTTCTTAAACCATCACCCCTCCACCCAACCCACCCACCCACCCTTCCCACCATGCAACCCCAACCTTCCCACCATGCAACCCCACCCTTCCCACCATCCAACCTAACTCACCAAACCCAACTCCACCATCCAACCCCACCACTCCACCCTTCCCCACTGCAGGTCAACTTCTCCCGGCACATCCGCCCAGACGCGAAGACCCACCTGGACCGGCCCCTGGTGGTAGACCCCCTGGAGAACCGCAACAACAACACCAACAAGACCACTGTCGGGGACACCCAACCACTTTGCAGACCTCCGCACCTCCACCGCGAACGCACGGATGAAAGCAGTGAAGGAGGAGGAGGCGGAGGATCGGGTCCCGGCAGACCTCCACTGGAGCGTGGCGAGTCGACGGACAGCCGACGGAGCCGCAAGGCCGACCACCACCACCGCCATCACCACCGCCACCCTCACCACGGCTCCCGCACGCGGCTTGACGGCTCCACGCAGGCGCAGGGGCCCGTGGCCGAGGAGAAGACCTCCAGGCGGCACCACCGAGGGCGCAGCGGGAGTCGCAGCGGCGGCCAGACAGAGCACAGGAAGCCCACCCGGGCCCACCGGCGGAGCGCCGAGGAGGAGGAGGGCGCCGGTCCAACGGGAGGAGGAGAAGGAGGAGCAGGGGGGAAACCCCAGGGCACAGGGACGGAGGGAGGAGAACAGGAGGGTGGAGGTGGAGGAGAAGGTGGCGAGAGGAGGCCCAGGCGGGGTCGCCACGGCAACCAGGCGGATGGCGAGGGGAAGAGGATGCGCCAGCACCGAAGGAGGTGTGTTCAGGAGGCCCTGTTTCTAAAACAGGGGTTGCCCACCTTTTCTGACTAGACGCCCAGTTCAACATCTCTAAAGTTTTTGCGACCCGCAGCCGACTATGTTTCAGAACCCAACCATAACCCATTTATCAAAGAAGCCATACCAAGGTTGCTTATATGCACCTATAAATATTACATTCATAATTTATCAGAATAATAACATTGTTTTTATAACAATGTTATAAACATTGTAAACCTCTATACCTCTCTCTCTCCTCTCCTCTCTCCTCTCCTTGCTCCTTCCCCTCTCCTCTCCATATCCTCTCCCCCCTCCCTCCCCTCCCTCCCCTCCCTTCTCCCCTCTGTCCTCTCCCTCTCTCCACCCTCCATCCAGGGAGGGCAGCAGGCCCAATCTCTCCACCACTCGGCCCATCCAGAAGACCCTGTCCCGGCAGGACAGCCAGTGCAGTGAAGACATGGACAACCTTATGAACACCAGGCTCATCTCCTCCTCCTCCAGCCCAGCGCAGAGCTTTGGCTCCGCCCTCTATCTGGCCGGCGGCAGCATGGTGGGACTGGACGCCTACGGCAACGTGACCCATCACCGCGGCAACAGCGTGGTCCGGCTGCCCCGGCCAGATTACACAACGCTCGACATGCCCGCCTTCCCCTCCACTAACGCCATTCTGCAAGGTGTGTGTGTGTGGGTTGGTTGCTGAGTGTGTATGTATGTGTGTGTGTGTGTGAGAGAGAGAGGGTGTGTGTATGTGTACGTTTACGTGTGTGTGTGTGGGAGAGCCTGTGTGTGTGTGTGTGTGTGTGTGTGAGAGAGTTTGAGAGGGTGTGTGTTTGTTTATGTGTGTGGGTTTGGTGAATGTGTGTGTTTGTGGGTTGGGGTGTGTGTATTGTGTATGTACTGTATGTATTCACATTCTCATCTAGTCCTCCTCTATGCAGTGTTGCTCTTAATGGTTCCTCCTCTCTGCTCTGCCCACCTGGTATCAACCTGTTGCACTACTCCCACTACTCTCTCTGTTTGCTCTCGCTGTTCCTTGTATCCCTTATGTCTGTCTTTGTTCTTTTCTTAAACTTCTCTCCTATTCAAATAAGTCTTGTCTGCTCCTTGGTAATCATTTGAAGTCTTGCAACTACCCAAGCCCCTTCCTCTCTCTGTGTCTTCCTCCACTTCTGCTCTTGTTTTTGTCTTGTTTGCTTGGTCCTGTGTTAACTGTACCTCTCTCTCTCTCTCGTTCTCGGTCTAGTCAATAAGAACGCCAACACCGAGCCCCTGCCCAAGAAAGAGGACAAGGATGATGATGATGATGAGAGAGGTGATGAAGGTGGACCCAAGCCTATGCCCCCCTTCAGCTCCATGTTCATCCTGTCCACCACCAACCCGTGAGAGCACACACACACACGCACGCACGTACACGCACGCACACACACTCACACATGTACATGAATACACATACACACTCTTAGACAAACTCACATAAACATAATTATGCACAGACAAATGCCCACACACACACATGCCCACACACACACACACATACACACACACCCTTGTTGTGAATCTTTATTTGCTGTTGTCACAATCCAAAGTTCACAGGTTAAATGATCTGCCCAGAAATTTACCTCAGGAAACCCAACTCTGTTCACTTTACCTTGAATAACACACACACTGGCTATATATCACGCAGCATATAATAATGTACAGTGCAGATTGCTGAAGGACGTCATGTGTTTGTGTGATGGCGCCAGGTTCCGCCGTGCGTGTCACTACGTGTGCACGTTGCGCTACTTCGAGATGTGCATCCTGCTCGTCATCGCCATGAGCAGTATCGCCCTGGCCGCTGAAGACCCCGTCTGGCCCGAGTCCCCTCGCAACAATGTAAGATGCGTGCACACACATGTATGCGCGCAGACACATGCACACACACCAGCATGATAATAATTAGTTTACCAGATCTCTAACATACTATGCTACTCTAAAGCTACAAGATGTCGACAGCATCATTAAACAAACTAAATATGGCAATTGATAATTGCCTTTTTTTTACTAACATTAAGTCAAATAGTTTAGCAAATAATCATGTACACAATTTCAAAAATGCACAAAATGTTCACTTTGATAGATAGATCCATACAGTAGATAGACTTCTAGATACTTCATTGATCCCGAAGCTGTAACTTGAAAACACACATTGCCTTCACTACAGTAAAAAAAAGCATGACACCGTAAAAAGTGTTAACAAGCCCTCTTCGTGAGCGGGATGTTAAGGTTGTGTTCATTTTTCTTCTCCGTGTCTTCGGGACACAGGTGTTAAAGTTGTGTTCTTCTTTTCCGTGTCTTTGGGACGCAGGTGCTGCGCTACTTCGACTACGTCTTCACGGGAGTGTTCACTTTCGAGATGTTAATTAAGGTAATGGCTTCTCCTGCTCTCCTTCTGTTGTGTCACCTTTTGGACACTCGAGGGCCACTCGCCAAGGGGCTGCCGAGTCTGGAACATCTGCGCTTTCAGTCCTGAAAACCAGGCGGAGCTACGGACAGAGTTTGGACCGGGCTTTATTCATATAAAATCAAATATCCACGTCATGGAGGAAGCGTTGTTCCATACTACTAAGTACACAAAGCCAATATGTTGATGGAATTTTCTCTTTCTCTCTCTCTCTCTCCCTCTCTCTCTCTCTCTCTCTCTAGATGGTGGACCTTGGGTTGGTCTTGCATCAAGGTTCCTACTTCCGTGACTTGTGGAACATCCTGGACTTTATTGTGGTTAGTGGTGCTCTGGTGGCCTTCGCCTTCACGTAAGTCTCTCCTCTCCTGTCCCTCCCTCTTGTCAACTCTCTTCTTCCTCTCATCTTCTCTCCCTCACTCTTGTCAACTTTGCTATCCCTCCCATCTCCTCTGCCTCTTCTCTCCTCACCCTCACCCTCCTCTCTGCTCTCTGCTCTTCCCTCCTCTCCCTCTTCTCTCCCCCTCTCCTCTTCTTTCCCTCTCTTTTCTCCTATCTCCTCTTCTCTACATCTTTATTTTTCTTCCATGTCCTTCCTCTCCTCTTACTACCTGCTAACCTTTTGAGACCATCCAGATATTCAAGCTTGAATACCAGTCTGGCCTCGGCTGGACAGCAATTGATTTCCAAATATGGGCACAGCCGTACGTTGTTCAAAAAACTCCTCTCCTCTGAGAAAAGCCTTCCATGCAGATTTCTGCATGGATATCTTTTAACGTCATTAATCAGTATGTTTTGATTGCTCGGTAGATTGCTACACTTTCCTTGGGCGCGGCCAATTCGGCACACTGTGGCGCTCCTTGCTTCATCATGAATTGAAAACTCCCTCCCTCTAACACTGATTGGTCCAAGCATTTTACAATTTTTGGGAAAGGCTTTGAATGGGATCGAGGCCAGACCGATCTGCAGAGGGAAACAGAATGTGAACTTGCGAGATCAAGATGGTCTCATGAGGCTAGCTACCGGCTGCCTTACTAGCACTTTGAAGCACAGCCTCTGCTACTGCATTCTATACCTCTCTCTCTCGCTCTCTTACTCTCTCGCTCTCTCTTGCTCTTTCTCTGTCTCTCTCGCTCACTCTCTCTCTCGTGCTCTCTCTCCCTCTCCCACCATCGCTCTCTCACTCACACACACACACACACACACACACACACACACACATACACACACACAGCCTTCCACTTAGTGTGCTCTCAGCTTATGTGTCCTCCTTCCTCCATGCCGTACCACCTCCTCATTTTCCTTTCCTCTGATGTCCTCTCCTCCTTCCCCCCGCCGCTGCCCCCGCCCCAAAACCAGTTGACCGATATTGTGCCACACATGTATGGCTCCTCCCATTGCCTTGAGCCCCTGCCCGCCCGCGCCCCTCCTTCCAACATTACTCCCGCGACCCCTCCTCCCTCCATCAAGGGACATCTCCCACAGTGCTTCCTCCTTCTCCTCCTGCTATGCTCCTCCTCCTCCTCCTCCTCCTCCTCTTCCTCCTCCTCCTCTTCTCTCTTGTCTCTCGTGAGGTGTGGCGACCACCCTTTGCACCTGTAACCCTCTAGTGCCCAGGCTGTTCTATTGTGGCTCTGGACTCCCAGTCCCACCGCTCCCTTTACACACACACACACACACCTTAACACTAGAGCAAAAATCTCGGTTTTTGGTTTTTATCTTTTTTAAAGGAGAACCAAACCCCCAACACCACTTGCAGATTGGTTTGCATTAGATGATGCCCACTCTAGGTTAAACACATACTACTGCATGCATCACCTCTTATTGGCTGATAGGGTTACATGGTCACCTGCCAATTAAGCGATGCGACACACCTATCCTGCCCTGGAATGAAAAAAAACAGCTTTGGTTCTCCTTTAAAGATGATTTACTATGCATGCCCCGAGTTGTGAGATACAACGGTGGGGTTAACAGGGAGAGCATGAGGAGAGGGTTACCAACTGTTTTCAACTGATACTTTTACGGTCTTTTAAATGCACTTATATTTTGTGTTCCCCATCGGTACATGGGAGAACACAGGTATAGACTTTTGTTTAGGCACAGAAATACTGAAGCCAAGGGCGTAAACATGGTATAGACATTGCATAGACCCAGATTTTTTGTGCATGTCCTACAATTCTATGATATTTATATATGAACATTTGCACATTTACAACATAGTTTTAAGCCTACATGGGGTGCAAACTCATTTTAAAACCAAAAACCTGCCTAGCCAACAAATGAGGTTTACCACCCGGCTACATATATAGTAAGTGAATAAAGAACAGTGTACAATGTACAATAGTAACAGTTACCTGAAACGTTAGCTATTGCCTTATCTATCTACTAAGCTAAGCTTTTTAGGTAACCTTTCTTCCTCCATTTGTTCACCTCCACTGACCAGAGGCCATCAGATTACCGTCACAGCAGAACGACGTGAGGTGGATTACGTTAGGTGAACATACGGCCGCAGGTGCAGCAAGTACTTTGTAAACATGGGCGCAACCAAGTGTACAATTGGGAGGGGGGGGGAGACTCACACACTTGTTTTCCTTAACAAGCGGAAATAAATTGAAAATAAATAGGAAATAACAAGAAGACAGATCCATTGACAGGGTTCATAAAAGGAGGACATATTTAACATATTTTCTACTGTACATTGGGGGGGACAGATTGGTATTTTCCAGTATTGGGAGAGACACGACCCCCCCCCCCCCCCCCCCCCCAAAGAATGCGTGGTTACGCCCATGGTTGAAGCCTATCCACAATCTATGAATACTGAGATTAAGATTTGAAAGTATCGGATTTAAACAATACTTAAAGACACTTCTTGCGTGTGAAATACCGTTGGTGCTCCAGGGTTCTAGATGACTGACAGACATGTCGGCATTGCAACATGTCTGTCCATTTATCTCTGTGTATATCGATGTGTTAACATTTCTAACCTCTAATCTGTCTTGTGTGTGTATTTGTGTGTGATTGTGTATGTGACGGTGTGTGTAATCTTAAACAATATAGGTAAATATGAGAATAACAAGATTAATCGACAAAACTTTCTGTAGACAGAAAATGTTACTTTCAAACTGCTATTTTAGCACCAGTCGTTATCCAGAGGTCTTAACACATAGCTCTTAATACGCCTGAGTTAACGCACACGTCTTTGTGCGCACACGCACAAAAACAGTGGGGGTTAAGCAGTAAAAGGCAGATGAACTGGGCGAAGAGAAAACATCTAAATCGCAAGGACAGAGTCTGAATAACTAATCCTGATAGTGTCTTCATTGGATTGGTCAAGAATCATCATCAAGAATTGAGCAGCCGTCTAGATAGGCTGAGCTCTCCCTAGAGATGAGTATCACTCGTGTGATTTGATTAGTCTGGTCTGAAAGCTTGAGGGCATCTTGGACTGTTTGTGTGACCGTCTCGTGCACAGCTCTAAGCTGAGCTTCACATAGAAAACAACGAGTTGTTAATGTATGACTAAACCCGTGTGCGTGTGCACACGTGCGTGCGTGTGTGTTGGAGGTTAATCCAGCAACACACAGGCCTTGCACCACCTTTTTTCTTCTGTTCCTGTCTCACATGTTTGTTTTTCCTCCAAATCTCTCTTTTCTCTGTCTTGTTGTCTGTTTCTCTCTGTCCCTTTCCACTTTCTTCGTGTCTGTCTGTTTGTATGTCTCGGTCACGGCCCTTCTTTTTCTGTCTTTCCTTCTGTCCCCCTGTCTTTCTTTCTTCTGTTCTTTCTTTCACTGTCTATCTGTCTGTCTGTCTGTCACCTATCTATCTATCCATTGGGACATCCAGCAGCGGCACCGGGTAAAGTCCCCCCCTCAGCCCCTCCCCTTGGCCCCTCCCCCACTCAGTGCCTGTTCGTCCAAACCACACGCCTTTTCTCTCTTTCTTTTTTTAAAAACCTTGTCCATCTTTAACCGTCCATGTGTCTGTGCTCCTCTGACATTAATCATTGATCAATGATGTTGATGGTTTTCTGGGAGCCAGTTTTGGCTTAAACACAGTGTGTATCTCCTTACGATATGATGTGAAATTATTCGGTCATTAGATATTTCGCCATTTACCCAACTTTTTTATCCAAAGCGGCAGTTAATTTTCATTAAGGAGCAGGTAGGGTGTCAACCTATAGGTGCACACACACACACAAACACATCAGCAGGAGAATCACATATTGTGTAATAGACAGCTGTCCACTCATCTCTCTTGAGATACTAGTACCACCCTGAGGGCTGATTTCATGACTTTTGACCTTAATTGAGTTTTTCCTGCACTTAGGAAGGAAACTGTGAAAAGCTGTTAATTATACAGTTTGGTAAAAAAAGATACAAAAATCTAGAGAGCTCATTATTGAAAGACGAAGAGGATGATTTTCAGGATAGAAGTTGGTCGTAATGTTTTCTTGCAAGTTGTATAATTCCTGAGCTTGCTCCCAGGAGAATGCGATGTGCTCAAGAATCAACACAAGTGGTACAGATTAAGGCCTTGTGTCTCGCATCTATTATTCATTTATGTGTGTTTCTGCAAGAGTATCCCCTTCCAAAAAAAAGAAAGAAAGAGGTTTGGCTCAGCATTTCAGTCAGGAAATGCTTGATGAAAAACATCTTTGTCTTTGAACCAGTATCTCCAAGACAACACTCCATGCTGTGAAACCAGCTTATAAAACTCATCCAGTTCAACCCCCTTTGTTACCACCAGGTGTGATGCACTATAGTGACATCACACGTGGGCTTGTCCATCCATATGTATGATAGATAGATCAGTCTACCAACCAGTTGGTACAGTCCAATTGGGTAAGCTGGTAGGCTTATCTTCATGTCATGCAGCAAAGTTGCGCTGGTGGGACTAATAACATGATGGCAATGCATGGAAAGCAACCAAGTTTCAATGCCGCATGGGAAGACTGCGCCATGCGCTGGGCATGCCTGAGTCAGTCTAGTCTTTATCTCTCCTCGTAAAGCACTGAAATGTGTGGTTCAGTGGTTGCAGAGTGTTGCAGAGGTTCAGGCCAAGCTTTATCATAGCATGTAGTAGTCGTGGTAGTCGTGGCAAAATATCACATTAACACTAGCATGTAGCTGGAACGCTAACATGACGCTGAGCACTAAGGCTACGGAGTGACGAAAGCGATTTTATTTTTGCATGTTGTCTAATCCAAACGCAGTTACTCGCCACGAGTTAACTCGGAAACTACTACTGTCACGAAATGGCTCTGCACTGCCATTTTGAAATGAAGATTAACATATTAACGTGATACCTTTGTGTACATCTCTTTTCCTGTTTCTTACTATGTGTGATTGTGTGTGTGTGTGTGTGTGTGTGTGTGTGTGTGTGTCTACACGTGCATGTGTGTATGTGCATGCGCATTGACAGGGGGAGCAGTGCGGGGAAGGACATAAGCACAATCAAGTCGCTCAGAGTGCTGAGAGTGCTTCGACCACTGAAGACCATCAAACGACTTCCCAAACTCAAGGTACCACCAGGGGGCATAACTGTTGTTACATGGGCGTTTTCGTTACATTGGGTGTTTATTGCTGTTAGTTTTCCAGAATGGATGTTACATGGGTTTAAACAAACTTTTCAATCCCTTTAAGTATGAGTTACGTGTGAACATGCCTAAACATTGCAATTATGATTATCTCCAGCCAGCTATTTGTCCATTTCGATCACGCTCTCACTCTCTCTTGCTTAAAAAAAGTATTTTTTCATGAAGCACTTTTTCATTACTTATTTCAATTGGTTTAAAATATTTTGTAGCTACCCCCATTTTGATTGTATTTCATTGTTCTCTGCCTCACTTGTAATTCACTTAGGATAAAAGCATCTGCTAAATGACTATGTAAATGTGTGTGTCCCCCCCAGGCTGTTTTTGACTGTGTGGTGAACTCCCTGAAGAACGTGCTGAACATCCTAATCGTCTACATGCTCTTCATGTTCATCTTCGCCGTGGTGGCCGTGCAGCTCTTCAAGGGACGCTTCTTCTACTGCACAGACGAGTCCAAAGAGTTTGAGCGCGATTGCAGGTTAGGATCTGAAGCAGATGTGGTTGCAGGTTAGGATGTGATTGCAGGTTAAGATGTGGTTGCAGGTTTGGATGTGATTGCAGGTTAGGATGTGGTTGCAGGTTAGGATGTGATTGCAGGTTAGGATGTGATTGCAGGTTAGGATGTGATTGCAGGTTAGGATGTGATTGCAGGTTAGGATGTGGTTGCAGGTTAGGATGTGATTGCAGGTTAGGATGTGATTGCAGGTTAGGATGTGATTGCAGGTCAGGATGTGGTTGCAGGTCGGGATGTGATTGCAGGTTAGGATGTGATTGCAGGTCAGGATGTGGTTGCAGGTTAGGATGTGGTTGCAGGTCGGGATGTGATTGCAGGTTAGGATGTGATTGCAGGTTAGGATGTGATTGCAGGTCAGGATGTGGTTGCAGGTCGGGATGTGATTGCAGGTTAGGATGTGGTTGCAGGTTAGGAAGTGGTTGCAGGTTAGGATGTGATTGCAGGTTAGGATGTGATTGCAGGTCAGGATGTGGTTGCAGGTCGGGATGTGATTGCAGGTTAGGATGTGGTTGCAGGTCAGGATGTGATTGCAGGTTAGGATGTGATTGCAGGTTAGGATGTGGTTGCAGGTTAGGATGTGATTGCAGGTTAGGATGTGGTTTCGTCATGTGAGCAGAATTTTATTACTAAACTGGTTCATTGAAGAGGTTAAGACCACGGTTCTCCCTTTGTGGCTGGATGAACACATTTTGTGGAAGTGACTAGTGTTGGAGGGACCGTGGGGGACCGTGTAAATGTGTCTTAACCTTTGCTTAGGTTAGACTGATGAAGGTTGGACTAATGGTTAGACCTTCATAATGTCAGAACTCCCAACAGAAATAGTACAATCCTGTCCAGCAATTCTGCACTTCCTGACTTCCTGACACTAAATATGGAGCCACTTCCTGTTGACTAGGAAGTTGCGAATTTGGAAGTGGCTCCATGTTTACTGGTCCAGTCATAGAGGATCTTTGATTGTAAACATTGTTGCCAATGATTTGGTGTTGCGTCTCTGAGGAGACGCATCACCCTCCTGGAGCATGGGGCTAGCAGCAGACGGTTGCCCGTGGGAGTTGCTCTGCTGCCTCCACTCTCTTCCGCTGGGCTTTGCTGCCGTTGGGAAAGGGTTGGTGCTGGTGGTGGTGAGGTGGCTGTCCATGAGTGCAGTTGGTGACTCCAGTGCTTGTCCGGGCAACCCTTCCATGTCCCTTCCCAGTCGAAGAAGCCCCATGTTGGGCCCCAGTGTAGCAGTTCCTCCTGCCACAGGCCACTTAAGTGGCTTTTGCTGGGGCCCTCCAACACAGGACACAGGTAGTTGGGGAATATATCCAGTTATTAGAAATTGCGAGATGGTGCAAGCTGAGCAGATGTAACACTCTTTCTGACAGTGACTCTCTCCTGAGTGTTTGTGGTGATGGCTGGTTTATCCTGGGTGCCATGATTGCTCTGCACCACCACCTAGCCCCAAAGTCTAAGCAGTCTGACTCGGGCCAGGTGAGGCTGTAAACCAGCTATCAACCACATTATGTTTTAGGGGCGAATATTTGGTGTATGAACGTGACAACGAAGTGAAGGCGCAGAAGCGGGAGTGGAAGAAGTACGATTTCCACTACGACAACGTGGCTTGGGCCCTACTCACCCTCTTCACCGTGTCTACTGGAGAGGGGTGGCCGCAGTGAGTCGCGACCACACACACACATAGACACATATATATGTGTATATATATATATATATATATACACACACACACACACAGACACAACTCTCTCTCTAACTGGACTCCTGGTCTCTGCCCAGGGTGCTGAAACATTCAGTGGATGCGACTTATGAGAACCAGGGCCCGAGCCCGGGGTACCGGATGGAGATGTCCATCTTCTACGTGGTGTACTTCGTGGTCTTCCCCTTCTTCTTCGTCAACATCTTCGTGGCTCTCATCATCATCACCTTCCAGGAACAGGGAGACAAGATGATGGAGGACTACAGCCTAGAAAAGAATGAGGTGAGGACGGAGGGGTGGATGGGTGGAGGGAGAGAGGGAGGGAGGGAGTCTATATAGGTATATGGACGGATGGATTATTAGATATTTGGACAGATGGATGGGTGGATGGTTATACAAGTGGATGGATGGTTGTACAAATGGGATGGATGGTTTTACAAGTGGATGGATGGATATAAGTGGCTGTATGGATGGATTCATATATATATATATATATGTATATATATATATATATATATATATATATATATATATATATATATATATATATATATATATATATATATATACTGTATATATATATATATATATATATATGGATATAAAGTACACAGGATAATGGGTAGCAGGAAAATACCGCAGTGAAAAAAGTAAATCACGTGCTGTTACGAGCAAAACAACAAAAACACAAATCAAACCCATTCTAGTCAAAGTCTGAGCCAATATGCTCACCAGTTCATAAACTCCCCTTCCCCTGGACCCAGGCCTTCAAGGGTCACAGATAATAGAGATACGATTATATTACTATTCAGTCATTTAACAGATGCTTTTAACAATAGTGCTTTAGCTAATGCTTTATTGTTTAGCGCCTTGTAACTCTAGAATCTATCTAGAAATAACCCTTACTTTCTTACTAAAGCAACTTCCATTGAATTTTAGATGCATGTCATTAATGAGCTGGTAGGGGGTTAGGGCATCTTGCCTACAGGTATGGACATGGGAGGGGGGGGGGGGTTGAACTCGGGACTTTTAGGCTGGGAGTTAACACACACCCTGACCACTACATGACCCTGCCCTCTTATCGTCTTCCCGCAGAGAGCCTGTATAGATTTTGCCATCAACGCCAGGCCCCTGACGCGACACATGCCCCAGAACAAGCAGAGCTTCCAGTACCGCATGTGGGAGTTTGTGGTGTCGCCCCCATTCGAATATACTATCATGGCGATGATTGCGCTCAACACCATCGTGCTCATGATGAAGGTAAGAGAGCTTGCTAATGCAGAGGCCATACGTACTGCCCACGGCATTATGAATGTATGAGCTATGTCTTCAGCAGCAAGTCACTCTACCTATGAAGCTCTCTCACAACCAACTAGTGTTGTGTGTTGATACAGAGAAGTTGTCCACTCTATAAGATACGGTACGTGTGTGTTTGTGTGTGTGTATGCATGTGTGTCCATAGTATGACGGTGCGTCAACCACCTATGAAGCAGTGCTGGCCAACCTCAACATTGTATTCACCTCTCTCTTCTCCATGGAGTGTGTCCTCAAGATTATTGCCTTTGGAGTGCTGGTAAGTGTGTGTACATGTGTGTGTTGAATTGTTGTATTCGTAATCAAATTAAAGCAGATACAAACTGAATAATTATAAGGAACTGAATAGAATATTTATCCTATTGTTAATGTGCTTGTGTTTCACATAGACATATTAATCAACGTGTATGTTATTAGTAATGTAGTAATGTTGATGGTAGGGGTGTGCCAAAATATCGATACTAAGATATATCGCGATATTTCGTCTTGCGGTACGTTATCGATACACTGGCGCCAAATATCGATATTTAAACAATAAAACATACAGCCGCTCTAAACAGATTCTCTCACAAAAGCCTGCTACAATTTTGATTTACAGCGTCACTACTTCAAGCCTTCACCCTGAGCTACGTAATTAACCCACACAGCAAATCCGCCGCGGAGTATCGCAGCTTTCGGAACGGATCCGCAAAACGGACCGTATCGGTCCACTTGCACGCCGCGTTGGATCCGCTACGGAGGTGGATCGCGGCTCATAACCATGTCTTCTATCATGAATAGCATAAGCTATTCATAAGACATGGTTATGTATGTGCAAATAAAGCACATTAGAGTTGCATTTCTGAGTTATTATTAAGAGGACAGGACAGTAGTTATGAGCACTAGAGTGACTCGACTCGGACTCGATGTGGATCAATAGGGACTCGACTCGGACTTGACTCGTATGAGTAGTGGCCTCCACTCGGACTCGACTCAGATTTTTTTTTATGATTTGGACTTGACTCGGACTCGGACACTGGAGACTCGAGCCTGGACTCGGACTCGAGGCAACACTGGCTTGCCGTGAGGACGGCTAACGAGGACGCTAATGCTAACGCAGGCCAGCCTACAATCGACAAAGCATTGAAAGCAAAGTTGTTGTTGAGATTATAATGCAGTTTTCATAAAACAATTTGATTCTGCTTGTTAAGCAGCACTTAATGTGTTAATGTGTATTTTCTGCATTCATTTTGTTTTTTAATGTAATGTTAATTTGCACAGACAGTATCAACTTTGTTTTATTTGGACATAAACAATGAAAAGACAATGTTTTGTAATACATTTTGAATCTCACAGATATTGTGATGTATCGTGGATGAAATTTATTACAATATATCGATTATCGCAGAATCGCTGTATCGTGATATTATCGTTATTGTGGGCAAAATATCGTGATAGTATCGTATCGCGAGGTACCTGGTGATACCCAGCCCTAGTTGATGGTGATATTGATATCTTACCATTTAACAGACTTTGTGACCTTGTTGGATTATTACCTAATCCGGAAAATCAATGTGTGTGTGTGTGTGTGTGTGTCAATCCTACATGGGACTTGTCTGATCTAATCTCCTTCCTGTTCCT
>JAOPHQ010002282.1:355000-392500 GCA_030340625.1 Merluccius polli
CTTGCTTGATCTCAGGATGTCTCACATGTCTCACACGTTTGTGCATCTGGTTCCTCACACACACTGTTTTAACCCAATGTCTAGTAGTACTAGGTGATTAGTAGTAGTAGGTGATTAGTAGTAGTAGGCTATTAGTAGTATAGGTGATTAGTAGTAGTTCACTTGTGGCTACAAATCGATAACCAGACCTTTTTGAGACCTTTCAAATCTTTTTAAATGATTTATTTTTATCTAAAAAAGTATCATCAGAGATATACAGTATATATATATAGCTAATAAGTCAGCAATCTCTTGCTGACTTATTATTAGTAAAGGCTATCAGGCGACCCCAAAGTTATAGCACACACTGGTATCAGGCAAAGGCACCTTGTTTTAGCACCTTTAGTGTTGATTAACTGTCCTTTTAAAGTGGTCTTAATGTGGAGTTGTGCATTCATGCGCTTGTGTTGTGTTGGACCAGCTCTTTGGGAACATCGGGATTGAAGAAGACAGTGAAAGTGCCATCAACCAACACAACAACTTCAGGACATTCTTCCTGGCCCTCATACTGCTATTCAGGTGTGTATGCCTTCACATTCCTGTTAAATACATCTGCAGAAATCGGCAATTTGGGTCAAACATGCTAACACACACTACCATTGATAGACCAAATGTTACTTACTTTATGATACCTTACTTTAGCTTAGCACTTTAGCTTGGTTTAGCATAGCATATGTTATTTCAGCGTATCTTTAAACTTAAATAATCTTAGCTTAGCATATCGTATCATTTTAGCTAACACTTATGGTGTGTTTTATAAGAATAACATATATTATATACATAATACTAACATATACTATATTTGTATATCTTTGTGTCTCCGCAGGAGTGCGACAGGGGAAGCATGGCATGAGATCATGCTGTCCTGTCTGGGGGGGAAAGCATGCGACCCCCTGTCTGAAAATAAGGAGTCGGGCTCCTTGTGTGGGAGCCAGTTTGCCTATCTGTACTTTGTCTCCTTCATCTTCTTCTGCTCCTTCCTGGTGAGTAGATACACATATATGATGATGATGATGATGATTTAGTGATTAACTAGGCACTTTCACAGAAGATTTACATTCGATGTTTAGATACATGTCAAGACCTGGTGTTAGGCATCTTGCTCTGGGATGCCTGCAAGCCTGTAGATGGCATACATTGGGGATCGAACCCAGTACCTTTTGTCTTGGAGTCAAGCACCCTAGCCATGTCAAATTATGACACCGACAGATCCAGTCATTCTTTAGAAAGCATTTATATATAATAGTTTGCGGTACATTGGGAGGTAGACACTTTTGTATTGAGGTGGACATCAAAGTTCCTATTATTAGAACATTTCTAAGAACAATTCTCAAGTTGGATTTGCCACTGTAGCCAGTAGCCACCATTGGGGTTTTGACAGTTGGTCAAGCAACTCTGCTCTAAACAGATGACAGTGTGTTAAGCACATATGTGTGTATTATCGTGTGTGTGTGTGTAGATGTTGAACCTGTTTGTGGCCGTCATCATGGACAACTTTGAGTACCTGACCAGAGACTCGTCCATCCTGGGCCCTCATCACCTCGACGAGTACGTCAGGATATGGGCAGAGTACGACCCAGCGGCCTGGTGAGGGGACACACACACACACAAAAACACACATCTCATCTCTGGGGACGGAGCACCCTATACTCTACATATATGCACAAATGGAGTTACACTCAATGTTGACACATCTGCAACTACTACACATGCAAACATGCACACAGAAACAAAAGGCATATATCGTTGAAATAAATCTAATGAAAGGTGGACACACAATTCATGTTGACAAAAACTTTTAATAAGTTGCATTAAAACAGTTTTTAATAGTTCAGAACACGTTTTAACATCCTCATTCACACCAAACATGTTAAATGAAACCTCCTCAGCCAAGCGCTCAGTAAAATATGTGGCTATTATTTCCGTCATAGTGAACTAAAATGAGCCCCACAATAAATAAACACTGGGTTTTTTTGGACAACTGGACAAATGGAGGTCAACAGGACCAACGTTGAGGACATTTCTCAGAGCCAGTTGTCGTGGTGTCAGGACAATTTCTCACCATGACGACGTGAAAGGTTCAGAGTCGCTTCCCCCCAACTCCAACACCCCCCCCCCCCACCTCACCATCCCCTCTCTCCCCTAACCCTCTCTGGAATCGGCATACTACCAAGAAAAACTTAATGTGGACACAAGGTCGCCCCAACCCGAGCGCTAAGTTTAACAGTATCTGTATTCCAGCACGGTCTGTTATCCACTGCCTGTCTCGTCCTTGTTCTGTCCTGTGGCCTGTAATGGACAGGGGAGAGGGAGGGAGGGAGGAAGGGAGGATAAAAGAAAGAAGGAAGGTAGGAAGGAGGGATGAAGGGATAAAGGAAGGAAGGAAACAGAAGGAACAAAAAAAACCAGAGAGGAAGAAAGGGAGGGTGGAAGGGATGAACAAAATAATATAAATATATAATGCCAATCATAAATGCACTTTGTTTAGTATGTACTCAGGCTTTAACATCCATTCACACACTATCCGTTTGTCCACTTCCCTCGTCTGGAGGACAAGCAGAAATCAAACTATTTGTCCTCATTAATTTAACAGCCGTTATGAGCAACGTTGGCAGACAAAGATACTCAAAAGGGCCAATTAGGCAGATAGCCTTTCAGCATGCACACAATGGGTGTGCCTTTACCACTTGCACACGTCAACGTGCACAGATTACCGCACACATCATCATGCACACGTCCAATAGAAGAGCGGGTGAGCTATGAAGAACAGCAAGGCAGGGGCTGGGGCCAAGACAGAGAAAGAAGGAAAGGGAGGAAGGAAGAAAGGAAGGAAGTAGGGAGAGAGGGAAGAAATAATTACAATTATATTTGAGTAGTAAGTGGTATTGAAAATTATCCGCAGTGCTATGGACTCACACTCAGATGTTGGTTCAAATCTGTGATGTGTGTGTGCGTGTGTGTACACACGCACAGGGGCATGTGCCAGTGGTAGTAAACTTACTGTATACAGTATATTTCAATATTGTGTCAATCTTGTTCTTTTCCTCCCTGTTGTTCTCTTCTCTATGTTATCTTCTGTGTGTGTGTGTGTGTGTGTGTGAACATATTTGTGTGTGTGTGTGTGTGTGTGTGTCTCCTAACCCCCTGTGTATTCTTCTTTCAGTGGGAGGATTCATTATAAGGACATGTACAGTTTATTACGAGTAATCGACCCGCCCCTCGGCTTAGGCAAGAAGTGCCCCCATAGGGTGGCCTGCAAGGTTTGGCTTCCCTTCAAACGAAACCTCTCAACCACACTTGCTAGCTGCAGCATCCAGGAATGAAAATGAATGCTGCTTTGTACTGTTTTTTTTCCCCGTACTTTCTTTAGAATTATTTGACATTATTTTGACACATTGCTTTTCTTTTCCCCCACCATTAACAACCTGCATTCTGTACTGCCAAGAGAATGTGCAGTCAAGTCAGAAGCATGTGAGACTCACTGCGTGATAACTAAACCAAAACATTAGCATTTGATTAATATTCCCCTCACTGTTTTACTTTTCTTTTGCTTGCCGTAGGACTCAAAGTAACGAGTCTCTTGGCGTTCCACTGTTGCATCACAACTTTATTTGGTGGGGGGTTGTGGGGTGAAGACAGAAACTGCATTGATGGTCCCTCCCCCTCCCCACGTTCCACACCTGGAACAGCTTGGTACCTGCATACAAGCTCTGCCCCGTACATATACCGACACACTCGCACACCACACGTACTCACACACACACACACACACACACACACACACACACACACACACACACACACACACACACACACACACACACACACACACACACACACACACACACACACACACACACACACACACACACACACACACTCCTCCCCCAGGCTTAGAGACAAGCCCCTTCTCTAAATCCACCCAGTAATCTTGTCTTCTTATTCCTTCCTTCCTTTTTTGATTTTGCTTTGGCCCTCCTTTTTCCCTTCTCTCTCTCTCTCTCTCTCTCTCTCTCTCTCTCTCTCTCTCTCTCTCTCTCTCTCTCTCTCTCTCTCTCTCTCTCTCTCTCTCTCTCTCTCTCTCTCTCTCTCTCTCTCTCTCTCTCGGGGCTGTGTTACAGTGGCAGGATCAGTGTGAGGGATATGTATGATATGCTGAGACACATGTGGCCACCACTGGGTCTGGGCAGACGCTGTCCGTCTCGGGTAGCCTTCAAGGTCAGCAGACCAATCACCCATCCTGTGGCGGTAGTGATGTAGGTGGTGGTGGTGGTGGTGATGTAGGTGGTGTTGGAGATGTAGGTGGTGGTGGTGGTGGTGGTGGTGATGGTTGTGGTCGAGTGTTAGCTTCATGTGGTCTTCTTCAATGTAATTGCCGCTATTTGTCGTTATTGCTGTTGTTGTTGTTGTTGGCTTTCACCTATTTGTCCTGTAGAGTGCAGGGTTAGCTGGTCTCTGTGGCCATCTTGTGGTGCTATTGTTTCAGGTCTGGGTAGAGGGTATGGGGGGTATGAATGGGGCATTAGATGCAGAGTATTGGGTCGAGAGGCTGGGGTACCCTCGGGTATGTATCCACAGGAGAGAGTGACCCGGACCGAGACTCTCTCAGTTGTTTTGCACCGTATGTCGGACAAGTCGCATCATACACCCGATAACGCCCGAATACCTACACACACACACACACGCACACGCACACACACACACACACACTTCTCATCCTTTATACCCCATTACCTTGTTGCCATATCCATATGTGCAATACATCACACATTTAAATATTGTACATACATGCCCTCTCTCACACACACACACACACACACACACACACACACACACATATACTTTACATACATACATACCATGTCCACTGTACAGACACAGACAGCATGCGTGTGCAGCAGGGTTTGGAAGGTCTGTCAGACTTGTGTCCTCTTGAGTCACTCTGTCCTGTGGATGGGACCTGTGTGTGTTTTGTGGAGCATAAACACCTACACCTACACACACACACACACGCACACACACACACACACACACCATACCAACACACATTCCATACATACAATATATCCAACCTAATATTGCTCCTCGGAAAAAGCAGAGGGGGTCTGTGTTAGAGACTGCTGTTCCATTGGAGATCCATAACAAACTGTCTTTATTCATAGAGCAACCGTTCGTCACGCCTTACCCCCAAATCAAGTCTGTCTATTCAGTATCCAATCCGCTTCTCCCTGTTCCTCTGGCTCTCTTGTCAATGCAATTCTGTTTCCAGACCCCTGACTCAATCAAACCACCTCCTCCACCATTACCCCCACCAACAGTCATCAACACCACCACCATCATCAACAATACTACCATCACCACTACCACCACAACCACCACTACCACCATCATCACCATTACTACCATCACCACCACCACCATAACCACTGCTACCATCATAATCACCATTACGACCATCACCACCACTACCATCGTAACCGCCACCACCACCACCATCACCATTATGACTATCACCACCGCGACCATCATAACCGCCACCACCACCATCATCACCACTACGACCATCATCATCACCACCATCATAACCGCCACCATTATCACCATTATGACCATCATCATCACCACCATCATAACCGCCACCACTACCATCATCACCATTATGACCATCACCACCATAACCGCCACCATTATCACCATTATGACCATCACCACCACCACCATCATACCCACCGCTACCACCATCATCACCATTACGACCATCAGCACCACCACCATCATAACCACTGCTACCACCATCATCACCATTACGACCATCACCACCACTACCATCATAACCGCCACCACCACCATCATCACCACTACAACCATCATCACCACCACCATCATAACCGCCACCACTACCGTCATCACCATTACGACCATCACCACCACCACCACCACCACCATCATAAACACCACCACCATCATCACCATTATGACCATCACCATCACCACCATAACCGCCACCATTATCACCATTATGACCATCACCACCACCACCATCATCAGCTTACCACCACCCCCACCCCCTTCTGCTCCTCAGATAGTCTCACCATGGTTGAACCATCTGCTTGCATGCTTATGCAGGCATCTGCCTAGTTCAATAAACACGTGTCCTCTTAATGCTCATCTATACCACAATATGAACACACTTAAGCACAAATAATCAAATACACCTTTTTGCCATGAATGGTATGGACTGGTTCATATAGACTGGTTCAAAGAGAGTCCATATGAACCAGTCCATATGAACCAGTCCATATGAACCGGTTCATAGACTGGTCCATATGAACCAGTCCATTTGAACCGTCCATATAAACCCGTTCATAGACTTCATATGAACCGGTCTACATGAACCAGTCCTTTATTTTGTGTTTTCATCTTGCTCATTGGCTTTGGCTTTTCTATGGGGGTATTATTGAGACAATATTATTTGTGTGTGCATATCTCAATCTGTGTGTGTGTGTAATAAGATTTGTGTGTATTCACATTTGTGTGTATTCACATTTGTGTGTGCGTAATAAGATTTGTCTGTCTGTATTCACATTTGTGTGTGTGTAAAAAAATCTGTGTGTCTGTATTCACATTTGTGTGTTTGTGATACGATTTGTGTGTCTGTATTCACATTTGTGTGTGTAAAAAAAACTGTCTGTAAATCTGTAAATGTCTGTCATCAGTTATAACTCAGGCGGGAGCTCTGATTGGCCATCTTTTTACACGTGGATTTTGGCACACTTCTGCCGTGCAGATCTGCAAATGCAATCCGTGTGTAAAAACGATTTGTCTGTAACTTCACGCAATACAGTCTACACACCACTAGTCGGCGCGCAGCACCCAGTGATGTTAAGCGTGTCATTGTCATGGGTAAGATGGCTGCCGTTAATGACACAATCAGAGCTCCCACTTGAGTTATAACTGATGACAGACATTTACAGATCTCAGTAGGCCTACGCATTTTTTTACACACACACAAATGTGAATACAGACACACAAATCTTATCACAAACACACAAATGTGAATACAGACACACAGATTTTTTTACACACACACAAATGTGAATACAGACAGACAAATCTTATTACGCACACACAAATGTGAATACACACAAATCTTATTACACACACACAGATTGAGATACGCACACACAAATAATATTGTCTCAATAATACCCCCATACTTTTCATTCGTTTTGGCTCCAGCTCACACTCCTCGTCTGATTGGTTCGATATTCTCTTCATATCACCGACACGTTCCTTTGCTTAGTCCCTCAAAAACATCTGCTTCCTGACACGGACATCCAACAGTATTTTTCTCTTCTTTCTTCTCATGTTTCCTACAGAATGATGCTCTCTCTGTCTTTCGTTCTCTGTCATCCATCCATCCCAGACTCTTTGCTCATATCTCATACGTTTAGGCCGCTGCTTCATCAGCAATATACTGTTCATCACTTTAACACTTAACAAGACTCAAGACTTAACAAACTCATCTTTTAACACAGACAGCAAATGATTACTTTATTTGCACAGCTGTGCAACTGCTTGTCTTGGGGGTGGGGGGGTTGGGGGGGTGTAATGTTTGCGTTGCATGCTGCATGGGGGAGGCATGGTGAAAGTGGAGTGTGGGTGGGGTGCATGTTCTGTTGGGCTGGGTGGCAGGCATGTCAGGCTGCTGTTCTGGGATGCGTTCGTCCTCCCTCTGCTCGTACGCACAAACTCACACCCCCCTCCCCCTCCATCGATATGTGGTACCTGTGTCACATTCTGTCTGTTCAGCAACAACACCTGAGCTGTAAGTGCTAACTGATAAACCAAAACGTTTTTAAAAAAAGGGCATTTTCTTCTTCTCCTCGTCATGTCTCACTCACAGAAGCAACATTTTGGTTTATTGGCTTGTTTACCAGGTATTTGTTGTTGTTTTGTTGTTGTTTAACTGTGAACCTCCAAACCAGAAGGGGGAGCTCTGTGGAGAAGCAGGTAGTGTCCGCTCATTTACAAAAGTGACATTGCCACTTTTACAAATCTGTGAGGTCATTTAATCATGTAGCAAACATAGCTATGTAGAAAATGCATGTTTATTGTTGAGGTCTAAGCAGAATATATTGGAAATGTAGTGTATTAGTTTTACACGCTCACAGGGGAACACTCGAACAAACACCTCGCAGTTTCTCCAACATATGACTTAGAACTCAAATGTTGAGGTTTTCAAGTGAGGATGGACTAGATGTAGAGCATCCATGGGACAGAGCTCCCCCCCTCGCCTCCCTCCCTAAACTCCTTTCTTACCCGCTGCCTCGCTCCTGCCTTCTATCCTCACTTCCTGTACGCTGATTGTCTCTCTCTCTCCCTCTCCCCCCCCCCCCCCCCCCCCCCCCGCTCTCTCTCTCTGGCAGAGACTGCTGAGAATGGACCTGCCCGTTGCTGACGACAACACGGTACACTTCAACTCCACCCTCATGGCGCTGATACGCACGGCACTGGACATCAAAATTGCCAAGGGTGCTGAAGGTTTGGTGATCCCCCCTTTAAACTCTTTGTTGTCCACGTGTGTTTTCACCGCTCTTGTGTATTCTATATCTCTCTCTCTCTTTCTCTCGATGACTTGTGGCTCCAGTGAACCAAAATCATTGGCTTTTCCTGCAAGGTACTCCTTCCACTTGTACCTGGAGTACTTTAAGTGTACCCTTAAGTACTGAAGTGTTCCTGTGAGCAGTGTCCTGCATATCTATCTATAGATCTCAATATCTACATAGAGATCTATCTATATCTATTCTATGTTTGGATATATTTCAGTCATTCAGGGTTTCGTGAAATGTTTTTTAAAAGGGAGTGGCAGTTACTTTTTATATATTGATATATTTATATATTTATACATACAATATAAAATGTAGTCGTGAACATATTTTTTTTGTCCCTATATAGCATACTAGTGATGGCTACACTGAAACTGCACATCATAAAAACTAACGAGACATTTTCTCTTTTTGTGTGTGTGTGCGCCTGTGTTTATATGTCCACTCTATGTATTCTGTTTGCATTGACCTGAACATATTGGATTATCAATATTTGTTGTTGGTGTGATTGTACGTCTGTATATGTGTTTGTGTGTATCTGTGTTCTACGTGCATCTGTGTTTGGCCTGTACATATGTCTGCCTGTACGTATGTGTGTTGCTGTACTTGTGTGTGCCTGTACACGTGTCTGCCTGTTTGTTTGTGTGTTGATGTATGTATGTGTGCCTGTACATGTGTGTGTGTGTGTGTATGTGTATGTGTTGTGTGTGTGTGTGTGTGTGTGTGTGTGAGTGTCTGTGTGCATTTACCTGTGCGTGGCTCAGGCGGTGTGGACAAGCACCAGATGGATGCTGAGCTAAGGAAGGAGATGATTGCGATCTGGCCGAACCTTTCCCAGAAGACTCTGGACCTGCTGGTGACGCCACACAAGTGTAAGTTGCAGCGTGTGTGTGTGTGGCTGCAGGCACCACAGGTGGGACATGGGGTCCTCCACCTCCACCACCTCCAGCAGCAGCACCACCACCGCCACCAGGCGGACACGGTGGTGACCGCCCGCCACTCCAGCGTTGTTAAACCTTCACCCCACCCGAGGAGCGCTTCTCTCAGCTGTCTCTCTCTCTCTCTCTCTCCCTCACCGCTGCACCCTCTGATACAGCCCAGACGAATACACCACAGGCACCCACACACAGGCACACACAGATACACAGGCAGACACACAGTCACACACACACACACACACATACACACACGTTTCATGCGTTTGAGAAGTAAGCAGTGGTAGTGCTAGTCTTCACAAACCCACGTCCAAACACACAGTCGCAAGTCAGGCCTGTATGGGATTCTGGAATACATACACAAGACACATACTGTATATTTAAGATAAGCTAAGATCTCCCTCCCAATACCAAGCCTCCTTCCCACCACACAGCATCCAGCCCTAGCCCACCCAGGTCCATGTAAGTAGCTGATCTCTGTGATCAGAGGGTGCCTCACTATAGATGATCTCTCTATAGACGTCTTTTCACTCCAGAGCCACTCACAGCTGTAGCAGAGCATGTCTGGCTGGGTTTCTATGGTAACTAAGCTCAGATTTAACATTGTCATTAACCAATGCGCCAATGTCATTAAACCTATGATGAGACTTAGGAATGTAAGGGATGTATGACATGACATTTCTTGGCCGATACCGATATTCATAACCTACTATAGGCCGATACTTTTTTTTTAGTAGCCGTTTGCGCATATACTGTACATAGCAGCCTTATGAGACCAAAATATATATGTTTTAACTATAATAGTACAAAAAACTCGTAGTAGTTAAGGTGAGCATCTTCACGTCATTTACAGATACCGATATGCCACAATTTGGCTGATATCGGCCGATACATTGGAGAATTCATACTATCCATACGATCCACTCGAAAAAATATCATCTATCTAGATTTGGATTTAACATAATTATAATGGACACATTTTTTGATTGTATTGCAGGATATAATGATGCTGATTTGCATTGTTTTTCTGCTATTTTAGACCATCATTTATTTCCCAGTGTTTAATTAATTGCACCGAAAATTACATTAACTAAATAATTAAATGGATAAATATTAGGTTAATAATAATGTTCTATGGCTTACTGGTAGCTTGCGTGAAAGTGAACCCAAATCCTAAATCATTCCCAACCATTTTTGTTCTGGTGAATGGCGTTACAATTTATATAAAGAAAGAAGAAGAAAAACTACTTTGAAAAAAAAACAAATCTGTCTGTTTGTGAAAAGACTATTGCCTCAGTGTTCCATGTTTGGAAGTTACGTTGTTTACTTGTGTGTGTGTTTGTGTGTGTGTGTGTGTGTGTGTGTGCATGGCCCATCCTCTCTATCTCTCTCTCTGCCATCCCTCTCGCTCAGGGTCCATACCGAAGGGTCTAATCTCGCAGGGTAACTTGTCATTTTCTCAGCAGCCACAGACCTGACGGTGGGGAAGATCTACGCTGCCATGATGATCATGGAGTACTACCGCCAGAGCAAGATCAAGCGTTCCCAGGCACTCCGGGATGAGCAGGTATGGCAGCACGGAGGACCACCAACCCTCCCTTACAACCCCCCTCCTCAGTCCTTCCTCAATCCCCCCTATAGTGTGTCCTCATGTAGAGACACTGAGGCCGTGTCCAAAACAGATATGCCAGATTAAAGTCAATAACACAGTTTTCTGTGTCTTGTATTGGAGAGACTCGCACATCCAAACTGTAGTGCCAATGTGTCAGAGTATGATAATGCACATATTGATTGAACAAACTCCCGCACTCAGCAGCTTACAATGCAATACCATTCGTGTTAAAATTTTAACATTTTCCGTTAACACGTTTTCACCAGAATATTTCGGAAAACAGCATCCGTCCACACTGAAACGAAAATGTATACTTTTCTCTCTCATGCACATCTGCAGACCATAGCCTGCCACTGATGTCTGGATCTTGGGACGATTACAACTGTGTGGGTTTCATAAATATATACGTTTGCCTACAAGACAAGTTTGCCTGTTTTTGTTAAGTCAATTGCTAATCATGGCTATATCTGTCTATTTACATCGGTTAAAACCCTTATCATCAAATGCTAATCTTGCCTCTGTCTATTTAGGCTACATAGGTTGGGACACACATGGGAAGAGAGACTAAAAGTAAATGTTGTATATTATATTTGTTATTTTAATGTGTTAATTAACATTAAAGTATTGCATTTTATGAACATGGCAAAAGGATGGCTGCTAAGCACAAACTTCCAATCTGTCAGAACCTGCTACGTCATACAGTGGTGCAATCGAAGACTCCCCTGAACAAAAACAAAGTTTTCAGTGGCGAAAAACACTGCCTTTGTTTGTCCGGAAGGCCGAAACTGAGAAGAAAAATAAGTGTTATTGACACATTTCTCCGGCCGAGTGTGGACATGGCCTCAGGCAACAAGAACTAGTGTTAGCATTGCCCCATATGAAGCCCCTCGCCTGGTATGCTATGCTATGATCTGCTACAACAGGGTTTGCTCGGGAGGTAAAGTGCTGTTTGAGTCTTAATGGGCTAGCAGTGCTCTGCCGGCACACATGGTCAAATGTCAAAGCTGACAGCATCATCAGAGCTGCAGAGCAAATGTCTTGAATTCTTGACTTTTGACTTCTTTTTTTTTTTAGTAGTGGGCAAAATAATGGATATAGCAATCTGGATAATGGAATTATATTGACACATGCATATAATCAGATCAGCAACACCCAGTGAGATATCCAAAAAGTTAAACTCAATTCATTCTGTTACATTAGAAGGAAGGAGTGTTTTATTTTAATGTAATGTAATTTGTGATGAGGATATGTATTTTTAAGAATAGGGGAAACATGAATAATCACAGAAAATGTTATTTTCTGAAAGCTGTGTGAGACATTTGAACCTATGACCACCTGACCCATGCCATGTGACTGTGAATGCCAGGATGGGTCTGGACCAGAAAAAGCATGAGTACACCATGAGCTCTGTGAAATGCATGTTCCTGATATGTACACCAGGATCTCTGTCGACTTAGCTGATCTGCCCACAATGTTGTTGATATTTTAAATGCACAAGCCTGTTTGTGAATGCGATGCTAATGTGACTTAGTGGATGCAATTATGACTGATTTATCTTAAAATGTTGCCCACTTTTTTGTTTCTTTCAATCATGCAATACACCCCCCCCCACACACACACACACACACCCTGCATCTGCATCCCCCCCTGCTCTTATGCTATTTCTTTTTTTTTTTAAGAAATACTTTATTAAGGAAGGATAGTCTAGTTTAGGGGTTAGGGTGTTTGAGTCTCCGGCTGGCTGAGGTTCTGGGTTCGAACCATAATTGTCCACAGTCTACCTGTAGGCCTCCATGAGCAAGAAGAAACCCCTACCTGCTCATTATAAGCATCTATCTCAAAGATAATCATGTAACTGTAATTAACACTGCTGCCAATTGACCAAATAGTAAACATTCAAAGCACAACATTTCACAATCACTGTGATAGCAAAGGTCCTGTTAGGTAATTTGAGAGACATTTCTCTCTTTGTCCTGTGAGATCATCTCATAGACTCACAGTGACGTTTGAGAACATGCCCTTAAAGGACTAATGTGCTGGAGTTTAACCCCATACCCTTCCCCATACCCTTCTATCTTTAGACAGACAGTAAGGCCTACTCATCACCTGCTCTCCTGCTCTTTTAAAACTATTTGGGGATCAAAGCATACAGTTTCTACTGGCTTTGCATGTTTTTTCTATTGTTATTGTTGAGCTAAAGATTGAACCAAAGTGAACAGGAGTTTTTAGACCTTTAGTTTAAGAAATTATATACCTGAAATATGCGACTTGCCTCATTCATCATAGATGTGAGTACTGTAAAAGGAGCAGACTAGAGCTGGTTATAAATCAAATGTGAGACCGGGTAGAGCTTTCTTTTGCTGGCAGAGAACATAAAAGGCACGGGATGATGTTGTAATGTCATGCAACGCAGGGGCATCCATTTTGTTTTGTTTTTTGTTACAATGGGTGAAAACACTGCACATTATGCCTTTAATTTAAACGTTAACGTAACACATCAGTATGAAACAGGAGTTACGAATGTAACTCCCGTAACTCGAGTACCTTATACCAACAAAGTCACATGTGACCTGGGTGACGTATGCCACACGCCCAAACGTAAAATCACAGCCACCGAGCACCCGTTTCCTAAAGAATCTTCTCCCCAATATTCCAAGTAACTCTGGCATCCAGAAGTCATAGAATATTAGTTACATTCTTAACTCCCTTTCCATTAGCACCTGGATGACTTATACCACCAAGGTCACCAGGAAGCCATACTTAACCACTTAAGAGCTCTGTGGAGGAGTTGATAAGACTGCATTTGCCACAGGAATACGTGAAGCCACATTTACCCTGTAAAACTAGGCAAATGTACATGCCGATGACAATGTCGCTGCTGCACAAATGTCCGTCAAGGTAACACCTCTCAGTGCAGCCCAAGAAGTAGCCGCGCTCCTAGTGGAGTCACACCTGATACCAAGAGGTACTGGAAGTCTGTAGTACCTGTAAGCTTGGACAATGGCCTCAACAAACCAGTTGGATAGCCTCTGCTTAGACAACACACAGCTTTTAGCGACCCCTGCGTAGCACACAATCAATGTGTCAGACTGCCGAAAGTAGTCCTGTCAACATAGGACCTCAGGGCTCAGACAGGGCACAATAAGTCGGGGGCTCCCTCCTGCCTGCTCTCCTGTAAAGGAGGCTCAAATGCTGCCAAACTAAAAGGCTGGTTCACATAACCAGCTGACAGCCTCTTAGGTAGGAATGATGGGTTAGGCCAAAGAGTTCCCCCCGTTCCCTCAGGACTCCAGCGTCAGCATCAGACCTGATGGGCCAGGATCTCACTCACACGTTGAGCCCATGCAGTAGCCAGGAGGAAGGCCTTTTTAAAAGACAGCCATTTCAAATCTGTCTGGCAAAGAGGTTGAAATGGGGGCTGGGACAAAATCCCCAGCACCAGTGTTAGGTGCCAGGATGGTACAGTTCTCAACTGTGGCGGCCTCAATCGCTTAACTCCCTTCATGAAGCGACTAACAAGGCCGTATGACCCAATCGTCTGACCATCCACCTTGATGTGGCTGGCAGAGATGGCAGCCAAAATTGTAGAGGTGGACCAGCAGGCCAGCCTTGACTGCAGACCAGCCTTGACTGCATAGCCTTAATACAACCGGAATCGCTCATCGGTCTGGTTCTTCAACCTGTAAACCTCGCACCAACTGGCAAAATGCTTCCACCTATTGGCGTAGAGCGCCTTTGTGGATGGTGCTCTAGCATTGAGTATGGTCTCCACTACTGCCAGGTCACAGGCAGTAATAAGTAGCTCTGGTCCTTCAGGGGCCACACCTTCCTCCGGAAACGAGAGAGGAGAATGTCATCTACACGGCATGGGGAGGGGATTGCGGTCATTAGCTGAGAATCCAGCACAATGCCCTCTGACTAAGCTCTTTATGAAGTTGACCATAAGGCCAAGATTAGTAACATATGAGACCAGGGCCGCAGTCTCTGTGACTGCCTGTGCTCTGGATTGGGTCAGCCATTCGTCCAAGTCGGGAGGGATGCTCATTCCCCCTGCCTGCAGTGGGGACATAGTGGCTGCCATGCACCTTGTGAAGAGCGGAGGGGCCAGTGACATTTTAAACGGTGGAAGGACTTCGACCATGGTCATTCTGACTCCACGGAATCTTGGAAGTTGTCATTCAAAGTGTAGATTGTAACCCTGGGACAGTGTAGTATATACCCAGGGGTCCGAGGAACGCGCTTCCCAGCAGCTGAGAGAGATTGTCTGCCTCCACGACCTCAAAAAGTCTGGGACCAAAAAATGTTTGGGACCAAATATCTGTCCTGGCCTCACCAGAAGTGTTCAGGGTAACACTTTACAATAAGGTACGCAAAACGTGGGTAGTTACTGAGGAACGAATGAGTAACGAATGATGAACGACCAAGGCCCTAACTGGGGCCCTAACAGGGCCCTAAGTGACAGTTACTCAGTAACTACTGAGGAGTTACTGGTAAACAGACTAGGGGACTACTGTATTCGTTACTGAGTAACGAATGATGAACAACCAGGGCCCTAACTGGAACCCTAACAGGGCCCTAAGTGACAGTTACTCAGTAACTACTGAGGAATTACTGGTAAACAGACTAGGGGACTACTGTATTCGTTACTGAGTAACTGTCACTTAGGGCCCTGTTAGGGCCCCAGTTAGGGCCCTGGTCGTTCATAATTCGTTACTCATTCGTTCCTCAGTAACTACCCACGTTTTGCGTACCTTATTGTAAAGTGTTACCGTGTTCAGATAGTCCTCCTACAAGTTTCGGACAAGGGGGACTGAGCTAGCCATATCTGCGCCAAGCTCGTGTCAGCGTGGACATCAGTCTGCCAAGCTCCCTTGACATAAATATAAAAGCATCGCTAAGGGTTCTGTGAATACGGGTCTAGCGTTTGAGACACCTGCAGCATTTGAGACTGGGCCAACATAAGATGGGAGAGGGAACTCCCAATGCAACCCATGCGACCTGCTATTTCATAGCTCATCCATAATTCGACACTGATGCCGGGCACAGCGTCTGTCAGATCTAAGTGCCTCATCAGGAGAAAAAATCCGAGAGGTGATGGCGGGGTCTATGTTGGGCATATGGTCCAACCCATAGCTGCCTGTGTCTTGCATAGCTGCCAAGGTTCTGCAGTCACTGGGGAGATGGAGTATGGCTCTGGGATCCTCCCAACACCTCTGTAACTCCCCAATGAATGGTGGGGACGAGGAAAACCAAAATGTAGATGGCTGAGGTGTCCTTCTGAAAAAGGCACTCTGAGCAGCCATCTCTGCCAGTGGGAGGTCTAATCCAAGATGTGCTAGGGTCATCCTCTTGGTTGGTCTGACTGAGGCTACACTGGCCTCCGAGCCTTCAATGGAACCAAGGCCTCTGCTCCCTCTTCCTCACCTGAAAAGAGTTTGTCTGACGCCCATGTAGACAGAACATCCTTGTCCCGAATGGACTAATTTGTTGAGGGTAGGTGAGGAAAACACTCACAAATTGAGACACAGGCTCAGCTGGGCATTAACCGGCTCCAGATTTAGCAGATTGAGCCTTAATCTCTGCAAACTCGAATGCTAAAGTGTCCACTAAGGTTGGGCCAATTTCCGGTTTCGCAGGTCTGGTGTAAACTGGTTTGGCGACAATGCAAAACTCTGTGTGGACCAAGTCCAAACAAATCGCCAATGGCAATACTGCATCAGTTAACTACAACTGACACCGCTCATTAGCGACTAGTGAAAGCAATACGGCTAGCCTTAGCACAGTGTAGCAACAGGCACCCGCTACAACTAAACACATGGCAATATAGTGACACTTGAATAACTTAGTATCCATGCATAAAGGTGAAACAACCTTGCACCTAACTGAAAGACTGGCCTTAACGAAAACAAAATGCTAACGATACACAACGTTGGCCAGAAATAACGAGACAGGGTGAAAACAACTCCCGGTACCAAATCCTAACAAACAATATGTTGCAATGAACACAATCTGCAATCAAATAAGCCCATATACACACTATGGCAATGTCATAAATACTTATTAAATTAAATTATACATACTGCAATATAAGCGAGAACGCTTCTCTGCAGCACGTTATTATGGTAACAATTCTAATTAACAGCTTATACCTTCGTCTACCATCTGATAATTATGGGAACGATGAGTTGAAAAGGCAGATCGCAGTCTCTGGAGGACGAGTTACTGTAGCTCCAATCCGACTGATTATGAGACTACTCACGATGCCGATAGCTATGCTAACAATCAAGCTAACCACTGACCCAAGGTACAACCTTAACAACCTGAATTAAATGCTATCAGATTAAAAGGAAATGAGTGCTAGGTGGGCGTGCCATTCACGCTGGGGCGTGTGCCAAACTTTGTTGGTATAAAGTACTGGACCTGTGCATGCGCACAATGGATATCCAGGTGCTAATGCACCGCCTCTGTCGGTCAGAAATAATGAAATGGAACTATAGCCGCTATGTTAGCGTCTTAGCTCGTACATGCCACTGGAGCTATGGGACACTGCAGAGGTTTAGGGTGGGTTATGGATGTCCAGGAGGCCCTAGTGACCGCGTTTGGCGTCGCCATGACAACCCTCGTCATGCCTTCACTGCTCACACAAGTGTTGCTGCATCTTACCTTCAGGCTGTCAGTTCTTCCAAAGACTCTCTCTCTATCTCTCCCTCTCTCCCCCTCTCCCTCTCCCTCTCTCTCTCTCTCTCTCTCTCTCTCTCTCTCTCTCTCTCTATATATATATATATATGAAGATGAGGGAGAGTCTACTCTCTCTTTACGGTTTTTCCTCTGTTCTGTATGACAATTCTGCTGTGTGCTCCATGCCTTTTGCTGCTCCTGCTCCGCCTGATTCCTCCTCTTCCATTTCCCCTGCTGTTAGCTTCGCTGATAGCTGGTGTCGGCCATGTTGTATATCTTACACAGAATCGAACGCCATTACTGTTTCAGCGCGTGGAGCCGCCCACCCCCACACAGGACGGGGGGCCGGGACTCGCTGCTCTCCCGCCACCCCAGACGACCGACCAGCCAATCAGCAGCCTGTGAGTAGCACTGTTTCTTTCTACACGTATGACGGTTGAGCAGATTACTGAATTGAGTGCATGTTCGATATAATAAAGGAAAATGTTTTTTTTGATGGTTATGTATGCATTAATGCACACATAACACATGCACACATAACGTGTGTGTGTGTGTGTGCATCTGTGTGTCTTTGCGTTTGTGTGTGTGTGCATGCACATATATGTGAACATGTTTGTGTGTGACATCACAGAGATGTAGAGGGAAGGGTCCCAGAGAGCCGGTCCTGGGTGACTGTGCGAGCCCAGGAGATGTCCCAGAAGGTGGGCAGTTGGAGCCCCGAGGGCCAGCCTGATGGACACTCCCAGGACGGCCTGGGACGCATGACTAACTCACAGGTAGCACACACACACACACACTCTGGACCAAATAACAGTGGGCATACACATTACCACGGGATCCAAACAGTTGACATACACACACTAGATCCACTAGATACACACACATACTCATTTGGAGACATTATATACAACACCCACCGGATCCGAAAACAGTGGACACACACACACACACACGTACCCACTGGATCCCAAAACAGCAGATATAAAGGCACGCACACACACACACACTAACAGTGGATACTCACTGAATCAAATACGAGGCACGTGAGTCAACTAGTGGCAACTTGATTCATTCATGTTCCACTTTCATGTTGTGACGAAACAAAAGCCCAGAGCTAACGCTAAGTTGCACAGTGTAGGAGAAGGTGGTCCATGTGCAAATAAAAAACGCTGTTCCATTTACATGGAAACCCGTCCTCCACCGCCCACCAATTAAAATGTCTGGTCTGAGATTGGCATGGCGACTCGTTTCATGGTCAGTTTCCTGGTGAGTTCAAAACTCAAAAACTAATATGTTGATGTCTGAAAAGAAAGAAAAAAATGGTGGTCCCGTTTAGCTCAATATTCATCATTTTGTGGTCATAAACAGTGCTTTTAAAATAAGCCTGTCATGTCAACAACATGTTGGAGCTTTTTGGGGTAACATAGCCAGCTAACATTAATATCTGTGGCCTGTAACATTTTCATTAAATGTCTTGACAGTTGACAATAATTTGGAGACCATTATATTGAAATTGACATCCAAAATTGTACTTAATTTGTGCTTCAATCAACAATGCTTTCAAAAAGCCATCATAATTCTGTAAACACGTCAAATTCACGTGGTAAAAAGAAGAACATCTACCCTTTTCCCCTCCAAGCTCAACTGATGCTGATGACAGCAACGATCTGAAAACATCTTAGCTGCTGTTCATGACTACAAATATGTTTCCACCGCCCATCGCCCCGAAAACAGAACAACATGGATGTATTCATCCATTGAGATATGTTCTACCATTGAGATATGTTCCATCATAAGCTAGCCCCCCCCTCCTCATCTCCATTGAACTGACAGACAGCAGTGCTAAGGCTCCAAACTTAGGATCAGGCCAAACTTGGCACCATATAGGTTTAACAGGTTAAATCCAACTACACTTCTCCAGCTTAAAACATTCTTCACAGCAGCATTCTTCAAGCAACCTAGCACTTAAACCAAGTCACGATAATTGCGGGCGGGATAGTCTCGTGGTTCGAGTTGACTCCCAGATGAAGTTCTGGAATCAAACCTGAATGTCCATAGCTATAGGCATCCTAGAACAAGATGCCTTATCCCCTACCTGCTCAATAGTTCACTGTAAGGCTAAAAGCATTTGCCAAATTACTTAATCGTAATTGCATTGCTTCTTGTTTAGATTTGGACTTCTACTTCAGATACCACTCACTATTTGAGCCAATCCAATTGAGCCATGGCAAAATAACCATGGTGTTCTACCCAGTGATGGTGCTGCAGGTTGATTTTAGAGCTTGCTTAGAGCTACTAAGGTTCCCCTTAACAACACTCCTTACCTGCCGAGCTGAATAGGATCTCCGTACCTTTAATTAACCTCCACCCCTTCCTCAATCACTTTCCGAGGCCAGCCACCAATCACAATGGCTCCTGCTGTGTCTTTTCAGACGGTAGAGATGAGAGAGATTGGGCGGGATGGTTACTCGGATACTGAGCACTTTCCACCAATGGAAGGTCACGGAAGAGCCGCTTCCATGCCTCGCCTGCCCGGCGACAACCAAGTGAGCATTCTCACCATTCTGTTCCCTTCTCCTCCTCATTCCCTTCGCTTCCTCAACCACTCCTTTTCTTTAACTTTTATTTGATGTATTTTCTTTTCCTTTATTTAACCAGGAAGTTATTGAGATCAGGAATCAGACAGACTATGCTGTGCAATCACCAAAAGCGACTGCACAACAGCACAAAGACATGCATTAGAAATAAACTAATGCACAAATAAATAAAATGCCATTTTAAACAGTATATAGAGATTTAGCTTCCAGAAGTAAACAATCAATTTTCAATTAATCTGTTTTCTTATTGTGTCCCCACTTATGTCTTTTTTATTTACATTTAGTGATTTTCATGAATGATGTGATAATGAATCAGTGATAATTCCACCAAGCATAGGCTATACATGATGGGATAGGCAGTGTAGCTGATTAGCTTGCTTGTGATGCTAACTAGACAAGTCACCAATACTAGCAAGAAGCATTAGCGTTCACAGCTCGGGCTAACATGTATTCTATTGAATTAGATAATTTTGTATTATCCATTTATTATGAGTTGCATGGGGCACATTTAACAGAAAATGTATAGATAACTGAAACAGACCAGAGCAGGAAAAGTCAGGATTCTCTTTTTGGTCACGTTAGGTTTGTTTATTTTTTACTTTTCGCTCTTCTTTCTCTCCTCTTCCACCTCACTCCTTCATTTGCATGAAGTGGAGGCAACTGTGGCTGGCTTTTGTTGTTCTTACCTCCATTTAACACATTCATCCCTTTTTACACCACCTCAATGGATTCCCGAGACAGTGCTGATGTCACACACACAACACACACACTCACTCTACACTCTGCGCACGAGAATAACACACCCCGGACCTACGGCCGACGGGGGGGGGGGGGGGCACGCGCGATCGTAACACACCATGGACCTATGACCGGCGGGGGGGTCTCAAAAAGGAGGACAAATACGCGTCCGGCGCGGTCTCATCAGCTACTTCGTTCATGTTCACTGTTGTTGTCTGAACTCTTGAACGCTAGTTGGTGCTCCAGTATAATCGGTCTGCCTGAAACTCATCCAGTGAGAAACGTTCCGCGGTACAAAAATAAGTGCGATTAAAATGCGTCAATTTTTTTTAACGCGTGAATTATGGTGTAATTAATTAATCTTAATTAACGCGTTAAAGTCCCGGCCCTATAAAAAATGTAACAAACACAAAACTCACTCAGCACTCTATCTCTGGACCGGGCCGGTAACCGGCTTACTGGTTAGTAACTGAAGCAGACTTGCCACACACAGGCCTTTTGTTTGCCACTGATTGGGCTCCATGCCAACACCTTGCAGGTGTGGAGGTTAGGGAATTGGGCTGCAGTTCTCCCAATCTCCACTGGGTGAAGCCAAATAGAAGGAACATAGTAGTTGTTAATTACTCTCAGTCTGTGTGTGTGTGTGTGTGTGTGTGTGTGTGTGTGTGTGTGTGTGTGTGTGTGTGTGTGTGTGTGTGTTGCTCTCGTGGCGTTGTGAAGCCGTTCCTGTCAAGACGCCTCACAGCTGGCTGTGTGTGTGTGTATGAGTGAGTATCTGTGTTTTTTCCTGTGGATTTCATCGCCATCGTGACTTTGGTATCTGTGTGTCTCTACCACTGTGTTGGTGTTGTTATTCTTGATGTTGTTGTTGTTTTGTTTCTGGGCCATCAGCTGGCCTTAGTGGTAAGTGTCTCACCTCCACGCCTGCTTGAATGTCTAACCAACCTCTCTCTCTTTCTGGGTCTCTCTCTCTCTCTCTCTCTCTCTGGGTCTCTCTATCCCCCCCCCTCCCTCAACATGTCTCAATTCCCATGTCTCTCTCTCTCTCTCTCTCTCCCTTTTTGTCTTTGATGTCTCCTATGGTCCTTGTGTTACCCTACCCTACTTGTGTGTGTGTGTGTGTGTGTGTGTGTGTGTGTGTGTGTGTGTGTGTGTCTCCTCTGTGCTTATTCAGCAGCGGAGGAAAGGGAGACACCGTGGAAGTAACCTCAGTGTATGTACCCTCTCTCTCTCTCTCTCTCTCTCTCTCTCTCTCTCTCTGTCTCTCTCTCTTTGTCCCTCGATCTAGCACTATCTCCCTTGCTCTCTCTCCTCTCTCTACTCCCCACCTGTATCTCTCTATTTCTCCCCTCATCCCCCCTTACTCTTGCTATCGCTGTCTCTTTTTCCTGTGTCCTATGTTTCATACAGCCCTTTCCCTGCCACTTGAACCCCTGTTCCTTGTTCAATGGACATTTTAGAACCAACAACCTTCCACCGTTTACTCTTCGTTCAGACGGGATTTGATTGGCATGACCGGAAACTGATCTCAGACCCTGGTGCCCAAACAATTCCTGGCAGTCCTCCGGTGTCTCACTCTTCCATGTACTTTGTGATAAGAGGCTGATCCCAGATGGAGGGATAACCCTAACCAATGCAATAGGGTGGCTGCAGCGCGCAATCTGATACGCATGCAGCAGAGCCGCATCATGAAGCCACTCCCTTCTAAAAACACCCTTAAAGTCCATGTAAAGCAAAGCAAAAGTAAATATGTGTTTTGACAGAAAAATGTGCCCTGTGGTCGTAGTCACCACCACCCACGTGGTGGTGACTACGTTTTGTAGTCACTTTCCACCATCTCACAAAAACATTATGTTTATGTATTTTGTCAAAGTTTTGGACCAGGATATATCATTAAATAGTCAAAAGCCTTCACCGTTGCGCAGTCACACATTGTTGTTGAGCGGCTGTATAAAATAGGTTTGTTCACCAACGTTCAGCAGCTGGCCAGGTCGGCGAAGTTCCCCACACATTCAACAAGTTTGACAATAATGTCCGCCCTCCAGGGACGTCCCGACATCAAAACTGAAAGTGAAATGTATAGCAGCATTGCGCTGCTGTGGTGGTGTATTAAAAATAATCACACATCTCAATAGCAGCTTATGCAGCTTAGAAATAGTTTTTTTTTTAAGTTAGAAAGATATTGGATATTCAACAGTCTGACCAACAGATATTCAACTATTCACGCTCTGAATTAGCGATGTGACATGGTGAACTAAAGACGTGATCACCGTTATGAGTCTTGTGTGTCTAGCGGTGTCTACCTGCCCAGGAGACGAGGTTTCCAAGTGTAACCGTCGGACAGCAGCCCAGGCAGCAGCACTCCTCTCAATAATTCTACACTGCCCTTAACAATAGCCTAACTAAAATGCAATCCAACTGGATACGTCATGTTTAAACTTTTCCTTAATGGATATAACATTCAAATCACTGCTCTACAATAGAAAAAAGCAGGTAAGAAACTGTGACCAGTCGAGCTCTGGTGTGGACATAAAAACACCCTTAAAGTAAAGCAGTACACTCCCTTTTAGAAACACCTTTAAAGGTACACTGTGTAGAATTTGTGGCATCTAGTGGAACAGACAAGGTAGAAATTGAATATAATATTCATAAGTATGTTTTCATTAGTGTATAATGACCTGAACATAATCGTTGTGTTTTCGTTCACTTAGAAAGAGCCGTTTAGCCGTTTGGTCAATATTTCTACACAATAGGCAAAGTACCCTGCTCTAAACAGTAGCCTAACCTAGTAAGTGCAATTAAACCAGATACGTCTCACGTTACAAAATGTACTGAACGGATATAACATTAAAATGGCTGTTTAGAAGTGTATCCTGTTAGCTCTACAACAGTAACAAGCAGGTAGTAAACTGCATGGCCAATGGAGCTCCAGTGTGACTGTAACACACATACTTTATACAGGTGACTTTCCATATGTGAACATTGGTGAAACTATCGCAGACTTAAACAAAAAAACAAAATGAGTACACGTTGAGATTTAGACCGCGTATTTAATTACAGTTAGGTATTTATTGTACCCCTAGTACCTACTGGCACTGAACTGGCCAGTACAGGCCACCGTAGCTTCTCCTACGTTGTTGGAAAGGGAGAGGTGGTGTGGGGGGGTTCAGTTGGTTGTAATCTGCAACCTCACCGCTAGATGCCACTAGATTATACACAGTGTACATTTAAAGTAAAGCAGTACGCTCCCTTTTAGAAACACCATTATAGTAAAGCAGGATAGGGCCACTTGAACAGATTTTTAAAATCTCTCTCTCTCTCTCTCTCTCTCTCTCTCTCTCTCTCTCTCTCTCTTTGTCTTATGGCTGTGTCTCTCTGTCCACGACCGCTACTGCTGCTCTGTGTCGCTCTATCTTCATGCCTGTTGGTCAGACTGTGATGATGTCATCATGATGCCATCGGTGTCCTGTCTCTCTGTCCTGATGTGGTCACCTGCTCACATGCATGTGCAAATTTCCTTCAAGTATGTGTGTGTGTGTGTGTGTGTGATAGAAAGTATGCACAGGTGTATGTGCGTGTGTGTGTGTGTGTGCATCTGTGATGAAGACGGAGAAAGAATGGACAATGATGTGTGTGTGCGTGTGTGAGAGAATTTGTTGGAAAAAAGGTACATTCAAGGGACCCTCAGTGCTAATCCTAATGGACCAAAATGTCCGCTTTGAGTTTGTCCAAAAAATTGTCCCTCAGTTTCACAAACATGTAGAAGGACATAAAGGACCCATAAGGATTTAGCACTGGAGCTATCCCTGCATGATGTTTTCAACACCCTCTGGGCAGCACCGAGTGGCACCATAGGCCCCCGGCCTGCTGTCCCCTCCTGCCTCAGGGGAAGACTGGCGCTTTTTGCCCAAGTGAGGGAGCTTTGGACTGGGCTGGAGGACTCCCGGCACCCCCCCCCCCCCCCTCTGTGCATGCATGGCTGGAGCGATCTAAAGGCACACTTTCAAAAAGCGGCCAATGGACCGAAGAGTTTTATGTTTTCAGTCTGGAATGTGTCATGCTCAGGGGGTCTGGGGCAAGGGGTGGTGGATGCAAACTACTGATGATACTGTTTGTTTTGTTTACTTTAAAGGGAGTGTGACAGCATGGAAAGGCATGGCCCCCGTTCATCTCTTTTCTATTTCTCTCTTTCTCTTTCTTTATTTATGTTATTATTATTTTATTTAATATTGTTATATTGTTTTTGAGAAAGCATGATGGTGAAAATGACTAATAATCGAATATGTATAACGGGGAAAGACAACTATGCATATTGTATAATACACACACACAGTCACACTCCTACACACACACCCATCACAGAATGCATCGTCTGAGGAAGAAAGAAGAGCAATAAGCCCTTTTTCCTCTGTCTTTCTCTATCTCTCTCTCTCTCTGTTCTCCCCCTCCTCTCTCACTCTCTCTGCTCTCCCCCTTCTCTCTCACTCTCTCTGCTCTCCCCCTTCTCTCTCGCTCCATCAGACAATCGTGGACAACAGCCCCATGAAGCGTTCAGCCTCGTCCCTGGGCCACAGCCGGTTGGGGCGGCCTCACCGTGGGGGGCCCGAGGACTACGCCATGGAGTATGCCATACCGGAGGAGGGCCGCCCCACACGCCATGTCCACCGCCGGAAGGAACGCAACCACCGCGCCTCCGAAAGGTCCCTGTGTCGCTACACCGAGGCGGACACTGGTGGGATGCGCACATGCTCTCAGACACACACATACACACACACAAACAGATTTACACATACAATCACATAGAGTTACGTCCATAAACACACGCATGGAAGTGCCCATCTGGAAATTTACTTCATATTGCCTTCATTATGACAATGAAATATACAAATTCACAATGAGACTGTAGCATAGCTGATGCAACCAACTGCCAAATCCCCAAACATCGTTCATGCAAATAGCAAACAAAAAATCTAACCTTACGTCAACCTCTATGGGTTGGAATGAGTACTTCAGTTTGATCTGTAAACTTAATGTACATCTACCTCCTTCACCACCATCAGGTCATACAGACTCAAAAATGTAATGATGAACAGAATGAAGTTTTCCCCATATAGTCATCACACCGCCCTCTAAGGAGTACTGTGGTTTGAGCTGTACTTAATGTGTCTTTCGCCTCCTTCCCCACCACCAGGCCACACGGAGCTGAGCACCACCACCCAGTCTGGGGAGCTTCCCCTCAGAGACAAGGAGCGCGACAGGGACAGGGACCGTGGTCGCTCCAAAGACCGCAAGCACCACCACCACCATCACCACCACCACCACCAGGGCTCTGTGGACAAGGAGCACTACACACCACCGGAGCGGGCGGCCGAGTATGGTCACAGACACTCCCGGGAGAGGGAGACTGACCGGGAGAGGGAGATCGACCGAGACAGAGAGAGAGAGACCGACCGCGACCGGGAGAGGGAGACCGACCGCGACCGGGAGAGGGAGACCGACCGCGACCGGGAGAGGGAGACCGACCGCGACCGGGAGGGAGAGAAAGACAACCGCCGATGGTCGCGCTCCCCCAGTGAGGGCCGCGAGTGCATGACGCACAGACAGGTGGGCTTCTGGGTATTTTAGGTGTAAAAAAAGAAAGGGCAGGGTAGTCTAGTGGTTAAGCGCCATGTCCATGAGAAGCATGAGCAGTAGCTCCAGAGCTAGGTTGGGTGTTTGGCTGCCTGTCTAGGCACTATTTCCACACAACCAGGGTCAGTGGTAATTGCTTGTTTCGGTACAGCAGCCCTGGGTGTACAACAACAACAACCCACCCCCAGTACACATATACACATATAGTGTTTAAAACAACTGGCCAACACACAGGTATATATACAACGGTAAACAAGAGAAAAACATGGCAGTTAGTCAGAGGTGGGAGTGTGTTGGTCCCACTGAGGTTTAGAGTTCTGACGGCAGTCGAAAAGAAGCTGTTGCGGAACCTAGTGGTTTTTGTCCTTAAAGATCTGTATTGTCTTCCTGAGGCAGGGGCGCAATCAAGTTAATTAGTTCAGATATATTGAAACGCTATTCATTTTCTTCCTTGTCTGGCAGTATAGTGGCCTATTTATGACTTATTAATCAATAAAAGAGTGAAACTATTATTTTGTTTTCACGGACACTATCAGATTGGAATGTGATTGGTTGGCACAAAGTGTCGCCGCAAAGGTTAGCATTAAAGTTGAAAGTATTTCAACTCCTTGATGACCTGTATCTAAAGTTTACCCTGTTAAATGAATAAATAGGTTTAGGTTTTTATATTTCAACACGTTCTCACTCCCAACTCGTCAAATACGGCAGCTTGGTCAGTGGCCCTACGCTTCAAACTATGAAGCTCTAGGCACCCCTCTAGCATCAGTTTAGCTCTTGCTGGGCTGTTCAATAGATATCAATGGTGTGGTGTTACAGTCGGAAAATTGTATTCATTCTATGGAATATCATTTAAAAATAGGGTTTGTTTTAGGCCTAGGCTACAGTAGAGAATAAGCCTATATGCTATTATTTTTCTGTCTCTAATCGCGGTGATGGAAGAGATGGAAGAAATGCATTCCGGGTAATGTTTTTTTGGAGGCTGGCTGATGTTGATAAATATATAAAATGTGGTATAAGCGTGTTCGATTAATCAACCAACCACATGGAACATTCTATAACTTAATCCAACTCCGGTGTAAATGGTTTAATGTTCATGAAACGTATTTTGGCCACCTGTTTCAAATGTCATCACTCGATTGAATGGATGTTATTAGTGGTTATCAGCCCCATGTCAGTAGGTGCCTACTCTACCTACCAGTAGGTTCAGAGGGCCGTTATCATCCATTCGTATGGTTGATCAATGATACTGAATAATGAATTGCTTACGAGTTTATGAGTTCTATGTAAAGTGTCATTTACACAAACTAAGATTCATCACCTTAATAGTGCACTTCATTTTCTAATTTAAAGCTAAATTATTTCAGCCAGCTTTTACTCCAAACCCCAGCGCACTTGTAGCTATAACAACGTTATGTGCTGACAGCAGCTGAGCTGCCCTTAATTGTTTTGTTTTTAGCGTAAACAAGGTTCTGCTGGCAAGGGAAAAGACACATATTCTAAGGTGCCTTTTGAAGCCAAAGTGCAACTAACACAGTTTAGTTTTAATTAATAAATTACTTAAGTAATCAACGTGAATGTTTTAGTTAGTTAGCTAGTTACGTCACTCCCAGAGATTTGGTAGCCTGGACAGATTTGGTAGTGACACAGCCGATAACCTATATAGCGTGGAAGCAAACCCCAAGCTCATTGATTTCAACATTTATTTGAAACAAGTAATTCATTTATCTTATACCATGGCCCGGGTGAATACTCGATTCTGATTGGCTGGAGAGGTATGCATTATTTTTCGATACTGCCGTTTGTTTACAGGCACACACAAAGAAGTGTGGGCTAAAAGTTGTACTTTTGAGACAGAATTACCCCAAAATATGAATCAACACCCTTATATTTTTTATTGATTCCTAAGTGGCCATGGTATAAGCGGGATAATCCACTCTGAGGTGCGCATGTATTGAAAAATAATTTACTTCGCGGAGGCAAACCCCTTCTTAGCCCCTGCGTCGTGCATTATTTTTCGCTACATGCACACCTTTACTTATTCATATTACACTTTCAAAGGAAATGCAGTCAAACGTGTAGCCTCAAGTTCCAGTCATTCACATATTCATAGTCATAGCCATTGAATTCTGATCTGAATTCTGATTCATTTAGCTGTATATTTGTAAACAGATTGACAGGTAGCTTGTGTTGACTATGTTGAGTGCAATGATCATGGCAAGCTGCATATTTATAAGGAATAGAGAACCAGATTAATACTTCTTTCACTTATGAAGATGGAATGTGGAATATGTTTCAATTATCAACCATACAATTGAGTGTGTGAGTAGATGGAAGAGGGAGGTCATCAGAAGATAAATAAACACAGTATTGCCTTGGGAGTAAGCTAGAGACATGTGGTCTCTTAAATATCAAAGAGGACATTAAGGACAACTAGAATGATCAATTTGGGGACTCTAGCCCTACAGGAAGTGATCCATTTGGGTATCTAGACAAGCACACTTGGGAATGGGCTAGAGACCTGGGGTCTCTTTTATATGAAATAGGTCCTCAGGGACATATATGATTGTGGCAGTTTACCCCTGCCACACGCCACCTTAGTGGCTTTTGCTGGTGCCCTCCGACACAGGTTGTTAGTTTGAAGATGTGTTTATTGGAGATGGTATACACAGAGCAGATGGTATATGCTGCCATGACAAGAGGCTCTCCCTCAAGTGTGTGTTGATAGCTTGTTTAAACTGGGTGCCACGATTGCTCATGCACCACAGGTGTGCAGCCCCACCCAGCCCCAGAGTCTAATCAGTCTGACTCAGGCCAGGTGAGGCTGTAAACCAACTATCAACAACACACACAATCCACATCCACCACAATGATTATCAATGTGGCTCTAGCCCTACAGGAAGTGACTCACCAAGCATCATCAAATGCTCCGTTGAAATGCATTGGAAATAAAAGGTGTCTGTTGCAATAAATTAAGGAAAGAGATAGGAATTTGGCCATTATATCTATCAACCAGGGGGTGCCTTGGGATCGCTCAGTGAAAATCTGGAGTCTCTTAGTGAAAAGAGTGCAGCGCCGTCATAACTCCCGTCATTGCTGTGAAAGCCATATGAGAGGGGGGCCGCGGCTCACCCCCCCCGGGGTCCCAGTCGGGCCCTGGAACAAGGTTGTCAAGTCTCAGGACGGGAGGACCTTCCTATCTCCAAAGTGGCCTTTCACACCATGTTCTGATCGACTGGGTCTTGCGGGCAACACTTCTGAGAAGCGTTTCAAAAAACTGTCCCATTTTAACCTAACTTTTTTTTGCAAGAGTTAAAAGTCCAAATCTCAGATATGTTGTTTCTGAGACCCAGGGGAATGTGTCTATTCATTTTGGCATCTCTATCCACCTCCAAAGGTCATGAAAAGGGGTGTGACCTCCAACATTAGAGTCAATGGGCATAAAATAGCAGGCTGTTTCAAGTTCCCCATTTTCAGTGGGATGGAGATAGAAAATCGTGCTTTTAGGCATGTAAACACATGTTATATGTAGACAAGTTTTTTAAGTTTGGGGTCTGTGGAGTGTGTGTGTTGATAGCTAGTTTACAGCCTCACCAGGGGGGTATATTAAGAAGCTCGCTGAACATATCCAGGCTTTCTTGGGAAAACCTCGATTGCTAAATACGAAACTCGCGATCAGAGTTAAGCGGTTCCACGAAGCTCACTTAAAGTAAATTTGTCAAGCCAGGTTTTCCGCTTTAGTTTCAATGCGCGTTCACATAAAAAGGGCGTAACCCAACGTCATTCACCTTGACGCAATGGATCCGACAGAGCGAACACGGGCTATGTATGTCACTCAGGAGGAGCAAGTAGTGATTATGAACTCATACGAGGAGTTTAAAAAGCAAATAACGGCAAGGGGCGATACAGTTGCCCATAATAAGGCTAGGGAGGCGTGCTGGCAAAAAATAGCAGATTCTGTGAATGCGTAAGAATTGTTCACCATTAATCCCAATAGAGTGCATATGATTGCAAAATGCAAAAGCAACCTCCAACTTGCTTTATTGTGTAATTTAGGGAATTCCTTTCAAATACATCCTATATGTAAGAAACGTATTGCATGTGCTGGAAGGTAGCGACGGTGGTGTGGTGGATTAGTATGTGAGCTGAACGCCAGCGACCGGGGTTCATATGTTGCCTGTCCATCATCATGCCTTTTACCCCATCTAGATTACCAAACTGGATAATTCCATAACATTAATGAATAAGTATTCCATACGACATAAGAAATATAACTTATTAAACTACACATAAATGTACTTCACTTGGAAATCGAACCCAGCACACAGAATCTCAAGACTGACGCGCTACCGCCACTCTACCGCTCATTCACGTATACAGGTGTTTTCTTTTACCTGCAAGTTGATAACTTGCAACTTGACAGTTTGTGTTGGCAAAAAGTTGGGAAACACCACAAACATATTTAGCAGTGTATTTAGGGCAGCTACAACCTTGCGTATCGCAAGGCACCTTTTTGCTTATATTTTCGGCATCACCAACTGTATGCAAATATGTACCCGTGGCAACAAATCGCAGTGAAACACAGACACTGCGCACGGCTTCTTTTTGTAGCATTGCCTACATAAGGTCCAACAAGGACGACCAAATAGCGAATACCCTCTGATGAGAACCTGTATCTCTCATACAGAATACCCTCTGATGAGAACCTGTATCTCTCATACAGAATATCCTCAGGCAATGCCAAGGGATCGGATCTGTCCCGAAAGCGGCGCTGCAGCTTTAAGAAGCCGAACTAATCGGAAAGTCTGAGCTGAAAACCTCCTCCCGACCAGGTTTGGTTGCCAGCATAAGTTACCATGGTGATATAGCGACGCTAAAAGAGAGCGACTTTCGTAGGACAGCTAACCCAGGCTTTGAGCGCAACATACCTCGCTAACCCACTAATCGAGCTTCGTAGTATACCCCCCTGGCCTGAGTCAGACTGATTAGACTCTGGGACTGGGTAGGGCTGCACACCTGTGGTGCATGAGCAATCACACACACAGTCATGGCAGCTTGTACAGTCTGCTCGGCTTTTAACATCTTGCCATTTCCAATAAATGGATTTATACTCTCACGAACAACCTGTGTCCTGTGTCGGAGGGCCCCAGCAAAAGCCAAGCAGATGGTACATGCTGCCATGACAGTGGCTCTCTCTTGAGTGTGTGTGGTGATAGCTGGTTTATCCTGGGTGCCATGATTGTTCATGCACCACAGGTGTGCAGCCCCAGAGCCCCAGCCCCATCAGTCTGACTCGGGCCAGGTGAGGCTGCTAAACCAGCTATCGACCACACACACTCCACAGGGTCAAAAGGTCCTACGGTGCCCACGCCATGCCCCTTACGAGATAAAAAAAAAAATAGATGCATTCTCATAACTTAAAAAATAAATTAGATAGAAGACTGATTCTCAGATATGCGTGTTGGATTGGTGGGGTGTAGGTCTGGGAAGAATTTCAGCTAAAAATCTCAAAAGTGGGCCATGGGGTGAGGCGTCACATGGAGAAAAAAAACTTTATTTATGGGGGCCTTGGGACATGAAACTATACAGCTGAATGAAAGAGATCAGAGTTCAAGAGACAGCCAAGACATGAGCTGAATAGCATGCTATAATGACATGATTACTTAAGTATTTTATTAATTAAAACTAAACTGCGTTAGTTGTGGTTTGGCTTCAAAAGACACCTTAGAATGTGTCTTTTCCTTGGCCAGCAGAACCTAGTTTACGGTAAAAACAAAACAATTTATGGCAGCTCAGCTGCTGCCAGCACATTGGTTTGGAGTAAAAAATGACTTATCTTTAAATCAAATCAAATCAAACTTTATTTCTATAGCGCCTTTCGCACAAAATTTGCAATACAAGGTGCTTTAACAATACATTGAAAATACAACAAAATACAACAATGCAATGAAAATATAACAATACAATGAGAATACAACAATACAGTGATGATAATATAAGGAAAAGATAGTCTTAGAAATAAGAGACATGGTAGAACAGAGATATCAGTGTATAGTGCAGTAGAAAAGGGTGGATTATATTTTATTTTGTTTTTATTCGTTATTATTATCTTTATTTTTAATGATAATAAAATGGATTAAGGGAATGCTGAGCTAAATAGGCATGTCTTAAGGTTTCTTTTAAAGGTCTTCACAGATTGTGATGACCTCAGCTCCTCTGGCAGGCTGTTCCAGAGGCAAGGACTATAGACACTAAAAACCGCCTCCCTGTAGGTCTCTGTCCTCACTCGGGGAACAACTAAAAGGCCAGTGCCAGAGGACCTGAGTGATCTAGAGGGAGCATACATCAGAAGCATGTCTGACAACTATTCGGGCACTAATCCATTGAGTGTTTTGAACACCAATAAGAGGATTTTAAAATCTATTCTAAAACTGACAGGCAACCAAAGAAGGGACTTTAGGACAGGTGAGATGTGTGCTCTCCTTGGACTGGGTCAGTACACTGCCATGCACACAGAATGCTGCTGCATTCTTAATGATCTGTAGCTTATTTTTAGTTTTCTTAGGTAGACCAGATAGGAGAGCATTACAGTAATCAAGCCTGCTAGTAATAAAAGCATGCATAAGTCTCTCAGTATCTGCCTGGGAGAGAAACGGTTGCACTTTAGCAATATTTCTAAGGTGATAGAAGGTGGTTTTAGTGAGATTACTGATATGAGATTCAAAATTCAAATCAGGGTCTAGAAGCACGCCAATATTTTTTTGTTAGGGGCTTGGCGTTTTGTGCCAGGGATTTTAAGTTGGTGCACAGTATCTCTCTCTGGGCCTTTGCTCCGATAATTAAGACCTCTGTCTTATCTTTGTTCAATTGCAGGAAATTATGTGACATCCACAGGTTGATATGATCAATGCATTGAACCAGTTTATCAATAGGGCTGATGTCATTGGGTGATAAAGAGATGTAGCGTTGTGTATCATCGGCATAGCACTAATCCTGTGTCCTCTGATGATATTTCCCAGTGGCAGCATATAGAGACTGAACAACACAGGTCCCAGAATGGAGCCTTGAGGAACCCCACATGTTGTGCTAGTGTTAGCCGAAGAGTGGTCGCCAATGGAGAAAAAAAAAAGTCTTAAACCAATTTAAAACTGGACCAGAGAGGCCAACAAACTTCTGTAGTCTGTTAATAAGGATGTCATAATCGACTGTGTCAAAAGCAGTGCTTAAGTCTAAAAGTACTAGTATTGAGAGTTTCTTGTCATCCATGTTCATTCTCAGGTCATTTACAACTTTAACTAACGCTGTCTCAGTGCTGTGGTGAGGACGAAAGCCAGATTGAAACTTCTCAAATATACAGTTAAAATGTAGGTAATTGTTTAGCTGTTTAAGTACTAATTTCTCAAGAATTTTACTTAAAAAAGGAAGGTTTGAAATTGCCCTAAAATGTTTTAGTACTGAAGGATCCGGGTTACTTTTCTTTAGGAGAGGTTTCACAATAGCAGTTTTCAGTAGTGATGGATTTCATGATTCGTTTGCGCGAATCAGTTCGCCATAAAGAGTCGTTCGTTCGTTCGTTCGTTCGTTCAGTCGTGTTTCCGGTAGCGGTGAATCATTCACTCGTTCAGTCGTTCAGTCGTTCAGACTCAGCTCCTCCCTCCGCCCCTCGTTCTCATTCGCGAACGGCGAATGCATTCGTGAACGGCGAATGCATTCGCGAATGCCAGCCGAGTCTGACCGACTCGGCTCCTCCCTCGTTCACAACATTCAAACGAATCACGAATGCAGTTAAGTTACCATTCAGATATCAAGTTACAGTTCAACTCCGACAAACCAACTGGGGGAGGGGGGTTGATGTTAATAAATGTGTGAATAATAGCAAATACAACATTGTGTCTGGTTGAATATGTTAACATATGTATTTAATTCGAGTTAAACAGATTTATTTAATGTATGCATAATGACATGTCAGGATCAAAATGCCCCATTCCCCCAATTCAACGTAACGTTAGACAAACCAAACGCAGCGGGATGCGGGGGGGGGGGGGGGGGGGGGGCGTAGTAGATTATTGGATGTTTAATATATCAGCAAGATAATAGACTTGATTTAGCAATGATGATGTGAAGATGGCCATTGGCCACCCCCACTCAAGATCCACCAAGGTGGGGGTCCCGGCCGGGTCGCGTGCATGAGAAGGAAGCATGAAAGAACGAGACAGATTGACGAGACATTCAAATATATTATTAATCTGGCATGACACAGAAAATACAAAGACAGCATGCATTTACCATTTCACTGATATTTAAATACGATTGGCTGGCTCTCGTGAGTCGTGACGTCTCAGTCCTCGAGTCAATCACAGTCAGGGAACGACTTGCGACTCGCGAATCAGCACCGCGAATCAGCAGCGCGTCAGACTCAGCGAACGAGACGAACGACGACGAACGAGTCGAACGAGAGCGGCGAACGAGGTCAGTTCGTTCACTTTATAGAGTCGTTCGTTCGAACTGATTCGTTCGCGAACGAGCCATCACTAGTTTTCAGTGCCAGGGGGAAGATACCAGTCAGTAGTGAGTGATTTATAATTGCTAGCACTTCATCCTCTAGACAATTAAACACTGTTTTAAAAGAGGTGGTGGGGATAGGGTCGAGTGAGCAGGTGGAGGGTTTTAGTTGCCTCACTTCGTTCCTGAGCATTTCTTTATCAACAGCAGCAAAAACATTCATAGCAGTCTTAGGCAGAGAGAAAGTGTCCAAAGACTCTCTCTGAAAAATGCTGCAAACTCTTCACATTTTGATGTTGAGGTGATGAAAGAGTGGCTTTTTGGAAATGGATTTATGAGGGTGTCGATAGTTGAGAAAAGCGTAACACACCCCGGACCTACGAGAGGCCGCGGCCCTTCTGGCGTCTGCCAGAATGCCAGACGTCCAGTCCGTCACACGATCGCACGAACCCCTGCCGCCAGGCGTAGGTCCGGGGTGGACCTACGCCTGGACCTACGCCTGGCGGCAGGGGTGCGTGCGATCGTTACACCACCCGGACCAGTGACGGACTGGACGTCTGGCATTCTGGCAGACGCCAGAAGGGCCGCGGCCTCTCGTAGGTCCGGGGTGTGTTACGATTGTGCGCAAACCCCCCCCCCCCCTGAACCGCCACTGCTACTCGCGCCCCCCCGGGAGAGAACCACTGAGTTATACAATGTTACATGTGGTTGGTTGATTAATTGAATCTGATTGTAGCACATTTTATATATTTCTAAACGTCAGCCAGCCTCTGAAAAAACATTACCCAGTATGCATCTCTTCCTTCACCCCGATTAGAGACATGCTAAACGGATGCTAGAGGGGTACCTAGTGCGTCATAGTTTCAAGCGTAAGGCCACTGACCAAGCTGCTGTATTTGACGGGTTGGGATTGAGAACGTGATGCTTAAATAAATGCTTATTCTTCGTGAAATATCAACAGCAAATATCTACTCAATGAAGTTAGTAGGCTAAGTAAGTAGTGAAGTGAAAAATCAGGATCCCAATAGGGAATATTAGTTCACTTCTTGTGTCAACACCAAAACACCTGATCTTTGAATGTTTTTTTTTATGTGGTTAAATGTATGTCAATTAGCACTTTTGGATTTGTATACATGGGCACATGCATACTAATCTATAGCCATAGTAAAATGGTGACCATAGGCGTTCATATACATGAATGGTTATGCATTATTGCTCATAAACCAATAAATGTAACTTCATTAAAAATCAGCTCATTAAATCACTGCTTCCAAAACCAAACAAATATGCACTGGTGCATATTTGAGTACCCAAATACCATCCCTTCCTTGTTAACTACCTCCTGCATTCTCCCAACATATTCCTGTTTATCCCTTTAACAAAGTTATCCTCAAAGGCTACTTTAATAATTATAAAAATAATAATTAATAGTAATTATATATGAGCTCTTATTTTGAAGGAGCGCTGTTTTCGTTTATTTACTATATATCTATAGCAATATAGTAGTATTAAGTATAGTTATTATATAGGTGTGAGGAATATTATTCTTGCTCTTCTTGGCATTTTTTCCAATACATTTGAAACCAAACTGAAACATGGTAGTTCAAACATAATTAATTCATGAAAGAATAGCAGATACTGCAATTTCTTTATTCTGTTTTTCAAATGGAAAACATTTAGCTTGTGTGGCATTTGTATCACTTGAGAAATCAACCCTTTACCCTTCTTTTCTCCTGTGTTTTTTGTTTTGTTTTTGTTTTTTTCTTTCTTTCTTGCGCGACATGCTTATCTTTTCCTGCGTCTGTTATCTGGAACCCTATCTTCTCATCCTCTCATCCTTCTCTTCTCCACTCCTCTTCTCATCCTTTTTTCCTCCTCTTCTCTCATCCTCTCCTCTTCTGTAATTGGTGCGCGCTCTCTCTCTCTCTCTCTCTCTCCCTCTCTCTCTTTCTATCTCTGTACATTCCAACCTTGATCACCCCAACACTGCCCTCCGCTTGCTGTGTCGTTGACCATGTGGTTCGTCCTTTTTATTTAGCTTTGTTTCACTTTTCGTGTAGGGCAGTAGTTCGGTCAGCGGGAGTCCTGTCCCGTCCACCTCGGGCACGAGCACCCCGCGCCGGGGCCGGCGCCAGCTGCCCCAAACCCCTGCCACGCCCCGG